>MU224507.1:161241-182498 GCA_018584345.1 Thuja plicata
TTTATATCTCTTTTTGGAGAGGGGTTTTTCCCACTGGGTTTTCTCCTTTGTCTCCGGTTTACAGAGATTTCCTTGTACTGGGTACCTGATCAGGCCTTGTTGCCGGGACCCATTTCCTGCTTTCTTAGTCTTGCTAGGTCTNNNNTCTCCCTGCGTTCAGCTTAAGGGGGGGTGTTAGAGTATTATTTCATTTTACTCTAGTTGCTTAAGCGTCTCTTAGGTGCATTATTAATTAACTCTTAATTAATAATGTGCAACCTAGTATTTACCTTTTAGGGTTTCGTTCACCTTTATAAGGTTGAACTTTGTAATTGCTTTTCATTAATTCAGTTGATAATTTTGCTCTCACATTTTGAGTAAACATCTGAGTTCTTCTTTTTCGTTTTTGTGCTTCTACTTTGCATGCAGGTGTATTCGGGGTTTGTGGATTTGCATGTTGGCAATTCCTACAAAAACTTCTAAAATAAAAAAAGTCTCTTTAATTGGAAAAAGCAACGTGTATCAGAAAATGCATTAAAAGACTAATGGTATTGAACTATTGTAAAAAACTTGTAAACTTTGTACATTAGATTAAGAATAGTTGTATATATTTGTATTGAAACTCTACTGTCATTTTAAATAAATTTAAAAAACTGTCAATTTCAAAAACTTAAAATTATTTATTGAATTTTTTCTTTATTCAAATATTTTATGTTAAATTAGTTACTAGAAATCAAAGTTTCTAATTTCATAAAAAACCTTTCTATGGTTTTTTGAAAACTAAAGCTTCTATTTTTACTATTACTAGCAAATATATATACTCTATATAAAATAGACCGAGATGTATCGACGTGTTGATTTTTTTCAACTTTACTTTTTATTAAAGGTGAATGATCAAAAAATTAAACGTCTCGATACATCTCAGCGTATGTTATATAGAGTATATATTTGCTAGTAGCGGTCATGGCATGCGTAACACATTGAATAAATTGATATGGTTAGGGTTAGCATTTAGGCTTACAATTTATATCACGGTTAGGGTTACCATTAGGGGTATATTTTATATCATGGTTAGGGTTATCATTATGGTTAGAGTTTGGTTTAGATTTATTATTATGATTAAGGATAGGGTTATGATTTAGAATTTAATGCAATGAGAATTTACAACATGGTTAGTGCTGGAGTGAGTATTCAGGTTAGACTTGGGATTAGATTTTAGGGTTAGGTTTGGGATTACAATTAGTGTTAGGGTTTTGGGTATGATTAGGGCAATGCTTACGATTATCATTAGGATTAGGGTTTAGGTTAGAAGTATGATTAGGGTTAGGAAATTATCATTAGGCTTAGACTTAGGATTAGGCTTAGGTTATAGGTACAATTAGGGTTTAGGGATAAGGTTATGGTTTGAATTATGCTTATGCTTAGGGTTAGGTTTAGGGTTATTCTTAGTTTAGAAAAATAGTTAGAGTCAGGGTTTGGGTTTGGGTTATGCTTACGGTTAGAGTTAGGATTATAGTTAGGGTTTAGAGTTATGGTTTGGATTAGGATATGATTAGGGTTTAGGGTAGACATTAGGGATAGGGTTAGGGTTTAGGGTATGGTTAGGGAAAGACTTAGAATTATCATTAGGGTTAGTATTTAGGTTAGTATTATAATTAAGGTTAGGTTTAGAATTATGGATACACTTAGGATTAGGATTAGGGTTTGATAAGGATTCAAATTAGGGATAGGTTAGGGTTAGAGTTAGGCTTTGGATTAGGAATGTGGTTATAATTAGGGTTTAGGCTTAAGATTATGACTTGAATTATATTTAAGGTTAGGATTAGGGTTTAGGTTAGGCTTAAGATTAGAAATAGGGTTTAGTGTTTGGATTAGCATTTAGGATTAGGATTTACCATTTAAGATCATAATTTATCTTAGGATTTAGAATTTAGGACGTAGGGTTTAAGATTTAGGATTAGGATTTTACATTAGGATTAGGGTTATTATTAGGGCTTAACAATTAGGGTTAGGACTAGGGGTTAGCATTTAGGATTAGGGATTACCATTTATGATTTATGGTTATTGTTAGGATTAGGGTTAGGGATTGGATTTACATCATGGTTAGCATTATGGTTAGGGTTAAGGTTTGTATCAGGGCTAGGATTTAGGGTTAGGGTTAGGATTAGAGTTTAGCATTTAGGATAAGGGTTTAGAATTTAGCATTAAGGTTTAGCATTTAGCATATAGGATTAGGGTTTAACATTTATGATTAGATTTAGCATTTGGGTTTAGCATTTAGAATTAGGGTTTAGCATTTTTTATTAGGATTTACCATTTAGGATTATTGCTAGGGTTAGGGTTTGCATCATAGGTATTATTATGGTTAAAGTTAATTTTTTTATTAGGGTTAGGGCTTTGGAATATGGTTTAGGGAGGATTCATATTATAGTTAGGATTATGGTTATGGCTAGGATTTAGGATTTCAGATTAGGGTCTAGGGTTAGGATTAAGATTTAGGTGTTATGATAAGGATTATGTTTAGGGTTATTGTTAGGTTTAGGGTTTATATCATGGTTGAGATTTTAATTAGGGATAATATTTTTATTTGAGTTAGGGTTTAGGGTTAGGGTTAGGAATTTTTTTAGGTTTATGCCATGGTTAGGATTAGGGTTGGGTTTAGTGTTTGGGTCATGGTCTTCTTTAGAAATAGGATTATAGTTAGGGTTAGTGTTTAATGTTTAGGTTAGAATTTATACTTAGGACTAGGATTAGGATATTCAGTTAGGGTTAGGATTATGGCTACGATAAGGGCTTACATCATGGTTTGTATTATGGTTATTAGGGTTAGAATTCAAGGTTATAATTAAGATTAGTGTTTAGGGTTTAGGATAATATTATAATTCAAGTAAGGGTTTATATAATGGTTAGTATTATGGTTAGAGTTATAGTTTTGATTAGGGTTAGGCTTATGGTTTGGGTCAAGGTTACAATCAAGATTAGGGTTTAGAGTTCAGGATAAGATTATAATTCAAGCAAGGGTTTATATAATAGTTAGTATTAATGGTTTGAGTTAAGGTTATATTTATTGTTAGGGTAAGGATTATAGTTAGGGTTACCTAAGTTTAATGTCCAAGTTAGGGTTAAGATTAGCATTTAGGGTTAGAGTTATGGTTAGGGTAAGGGTTTATATTATGGTTACTATTATAGTCAGGATTAGGGTTTTGATTAGGATTAAAATTAGCATTTAGGGTTGGGCTCAGGATTAGAATTATGACTAGGATTAGTGTTAGGATTATGGTTAGGTTGAGGGTTTACATCGTGGTTAGTATTGTGTTATTAGGGTTAGGTATTATGGTTACAATTGGAGTTAGGGTTTAATAATAGTTAGTATTATTCTTAGAGTTATAGTTTTGATTATAGTTAGGGCTTATTTTTTATTAGGTTCATGGGTTAGGGTTTAAGATAAGGATTGGGGTTTAATGTTTATGATTAAGAATATGGTTAGGTTTAGGTATTTATATCATAGTTGTAATTATGGTTAGGGATAGGATTTTTATTAGAGTTAGGGCTTGGGGTTACAATTAGGAAAAGGGCTTAGGTTTACACCATGCTTAGATTCATGGTTGGGCTACGTGTTTGAGTTATGATCTTGTTTAGGTTTATGATTATGGTTAGGGATAGGTTTTAATCTTTAGGTTATGGTTTAAGGTTAGGATTGTGGTTAGGGTAAAGGTTTACATCATGGTTATTATTATATTTGGGATTAAGATTTGCATTAGGGTTAAATTTTCTGATATGATTAGGATTACGGTTAGTGTTATGATTATGGTTAGGGTAAGGGTTTACATCATGGTTAGTATTATGGTCATTAGGGTTATAGTTAGGATTAGGATTTGTGTTAAGTTCATATTAAGAGGTAAATTTTGGATTATGGATAGGGTTAGGGTTAGATTTAGGTCTACAGATATTAGGCTTAGATGTAAAATTAATATTAGGATTGGGGTTAGCATTATACCCTAGCCCTAATTAAATCCCAATTGTTATTAAACTATATCATTAACCCTAATTGAACCATACCCTTAATTATACCCTAAACCTAACTAAATTGTAACCCTAATTAAATCATAACACTTACATTATTTGAAACCTAACATTATTTTAATTGTATTCCTAAATAACATATTTCTCTTGCAACTATAATTGAATCCCAACCGTAATTCAATTCTAACACTAAAGCTTTATATTATACCATTATTTTGTCTATTTGAAATTTATACATTTAATTTAGATAGAATGATTAGTTCTAACTCATTTACTTTGGATATTTCTTTATCCAATCAGATTAAATATTTATTTAATTTAACTTATCTGAAATAAATTTCTATTTTTATTTTTGCTACAATCCAACTTATCTTAGACCCTATAAAGTTTAGTCCCCTTACATTAAGATTATAGATCTTTAAAATAAAAAAATTATATGCTTCCCTAAGCCCTAACTAAAGAGTAGATCTACCCTTTATTTGTGGTTCATCACTATTCTCTTGATAAGGGTATAGGACGTCTTTTTAATTATTTTTAGACTGCTATCATTGAATGATATCAATACATATGTTATTAACTTTGATGTGTTCTTTGATCTTTGTGTCATTCAATGATTCCTTTCATGATGTTCTAATAGCTTCGTACATTTTAAAAATTTATGCTTGTAGTGGAAGAGACATGTATTAAATATTTTGAGGCATTATTTTTTTCTATTACTTTTATTTATTTCTACAAGTAATATTAAAAAAAATTATTTAATAGTTATTTTATTTAATGTTGAATTGTAGAGAATTGTACATTTCTATAATTAAATATAGAAACATAAAATAATTGTTTCAATATAGAAACATAATATATCTTTATTTAATGAAGACACTAAAATGACCAAACTGTCATAAAAAATTCATATGACAAGTAGGGGTGACCATCAAATTCTAGGCCTGCAGGAAGAGATGCAACATAAAGAGAAAGTGCACACTTTTGTTGAAATCATGTTAATAACAAACACTCTTGAATGAAGCATTGAACCTGCATAGATACAATGATAACCCAGATAAAATTAATCAACCCCAAAAATATTGATATGCTTAATAGATTAATTTTGCTAGAACTCACGACTATTATAAAATCCCGAAGTGAATAAAAGTTAAAGTATAATTTTCACTGTAATCGATCTAAACAAAATGCACATGAGAATCACCTCTTCAGTTGGAGACTTGCACATCAACGTTGCTTGCACGCCTTCATATCATTTACTATTGCTACATCTCTTTTCTAGTCTCTTGGAAATTAGGAAAAAAAATCTATTTAGACAACCAATTTAAATGTAATATTGTTAACCTATGTATTAAAATATAACTGTCTAATATCAACATCTATCTAATTATCTCTAAACATCCAATGATTCATATTAATATTTGTCTAATTATCTATCTATTTATCTATTTAGAAGATTCATCTAAATAAATTGTGTTTGAAAATAGAGGAAATTGAATGCACTCATTTAGGTTAATTAATAAAAGAAAAGTTCAAAAAGAATTAATAGAAAAAGACAATCAATCTTATTTATAAGATTTTTTAAAATCTTTATGGCAACATCTAAAAATAGAATTATATTGGCTAGATTGAATTTATCTCACCTCTTGATCCTTAAGGCTATCCCAACTGCCCTTTAACCCTTATGTTTGCATGCAAAAAGATTTTCTTTGTTTCATATAAAAATTACATCAAAATTATATCATGTTGAGAAGAATAAAGATCATATAAAGTCTTAGGGTTATTTCATAATTGCTGCATCATTTTGGCAGAAAATTCAAACTCTCAAAAAGAAGGCAAAGTCATGATTACAAGAAATTATGGGTTGTGCTTGAGGAGTAAAGAAATATATTGCAACATTGATTGCAGAGGTGGAAGCACTAACAAGATAAAAAGAAGGCGAATCGTTAATCTCCATGTAAAATGCACCAAAGATTTTAAAAAAAGAGAGTCAAACTTTTTTTTTTCAGATTTGCAAAAACGTAATGGCTAACACGAAACTCAATGCTAAGATTTGAAATCTTCTTCATAGTGGTCATGTACTTGATGAGCACGTCATACCCATAAAGAACCATAAATAAGAAAAGTCTAATCATCATTATTACTATTTATGGTAATTATCTCCTCCTGTCGAATAAGGTGTTGGGTAGACATGAGATGCGCATTAACAACACGCCAGCACCTTAAGTTGTCTGCCAACAGACCAACAAAAACCATAGAATCAACAACAACATTACCTTCCATGAAGGTGTCCCATATTTTAAAATCCTCAAGGTTAGCCTGAAGGCCTCTTATATCCTTAATAATCCCTTCAATTCTCCAACCAGTAGAGGTTTGACAATTGATGGCATCAATGATCATTTTTGTATCCCCTTCTATCTCAAGACATCTAGAACCAGTAGAGATACCATATTTAAGACTCCAAAAGGGGTCCATCTCCTCAGCTTGGTTGGCAGTATGGTCGGAAAGATGGCCAAAAAAGAAACATGAAGCTGACCCAAATGGTTCCTGATGATACCCCCACCCGCCTGAGCCAAATAATTAGTAGCACCATAAAAATTTAGTTTATCCCAGTTTGGCTTAGGAGGGATCCATTTAGTAGCATGTCTGGCCATAATATTAGAATTTTCAAAGTGGTTGAACCCTGCGAAGAGATCCCAGTTCCTAGAAATCAATCTTTTTGTAGGGAGAAGAGGAGAGCCAGGGCTCTTCCATCTAGCAATCAACAGATTCTCCCAGAGAAGCTTACGACCACAATTGAGAGTAGTCTCATGGTTAACTCCAACCTCCCTAGAAATTATGTTGTTCCTTTCCTTCCAGATAATCCAATAAACATGAGGGGGGATTTGACGCCAGAGGATATGAAGAAGGGGGTGTTTGTATGGAAAATTCCAATCCAAAACTAATTAATAAATATTACGGTAAGCAACCCAGGACCAATTTATTTTTTCACAGACCTCTTTCCAAATATGAGAAGCATAATCAAAATGGAGAAAATGGTGGTTAATAGTTTCCTCCTCATTCTCATAAAGGATAAACAATTAAACAGACTGAAGTGCCTTCTGGTTAGATTGTCCAGAGTCAGGATCTTGCCATGCATAAGGGTCCACCAGAAAAAGTTAACTTTAGGGATAAGCTAAGAGTCCCAGATCTGTTTCCAACCTAAGGGATTACAACCCTCATGAAGAACCAACAAGCAGGATGACTTGACAGTAAAATGACCAAATTGAGAAGGGGACCAAATAACACTACCTGCATCACCAAAAATGGGAATTATGGTCTTTAGCATAACATCCATCAACTCTTAAGGAGGGATAAGAAGATCAGGTCTATCAACAACCATAGTCCTCAAATCTTTCCACCTCCCCCTCTCAAAGTAGTTAGCAGTAAAAGCTCCCAGTTGGGTCTTGAGGAAGACTTTCAAGGAGTTGAAGCGGTCAGTCAGCAGATTGAAATTTCCAAGTCAGTAGTCCTCCCAAAATCTAATATCCCTACCATTGCCAAGTAGCCATTTAGCGCCAGATTTAAGAAGGCATCTACTCTTCAAGATGCAATTCCAAATTTTACATCCTTGGGGAAGAGCATGCAGAAGTTGGTCCTACTTAAATACTTAGCCTCCATGATCCTGCACCAGTCTTCCTTGCCTTCAATAAGTTTCCAAGCGCTTTTAGTCACAAGGGATTTATTCATATTAGTAATGTTTCTGATACCCAACCCTCCTAAGGATTTGGGCATGCAAACTTTATCCCAGCCCACAAGAGACAACTTCTTCTTTTTCTCCATGCCCAACCATAACAAGGTCTATTATATTTTCTCTAGTTTCTCGGCAATACTTCCAAATATTCTGAACAATGATAGGAAGTAAACCGGAATACCTTGGAGGGAAGCAGCAAGCAACTAAAGTTTTCTCGTACTACTAAGGAGTTTTCCTTTCCGACCAACAATTTTTTTTTGGGATAGCTCAAGAATAGAATTCTAAAATTCATTCTTAAACTCCTTGACCATCAATGAGAGCATGAGGTAAGTGGTGGGGAGGTTAGCAGACTAGCAGTCCAAAATATTTAGAATAATGTGTTTTAAGTCCTTTTCAATATTGAAGAAGAAGATGTGACTTTTTTTATATTTTATACGCTATCTTGAAGCCAGCACATAATAATCCAAGAGTGATTTCCAAGATCTAGCTTCCTTAATCGAAGAGACCCCAAAGTACAAAGTATCATCAACAAATTGTTACAACACTGAGGGAGGAAGAGTGGAAGCAAGTTTGATGCCTTTAATAAGATTTGTAAAAATAGTGATTACATTCTATTTAAGTGAACTGATTTTTTAATTATGATTGGAAATATTCTAATTTAAATATTTTTTTTAATTATCTCTTTTTTTTAAAATGGATTTTCCATTAGCATTCAAGATGAGCCTATAAATTTTTTGAGAACAAATGCATCCCAAAATGATTTTTCTCTTACTCTCTCATTTCTCATAGATTGTATCAAAACTATATTGTAACGATGCAAAAATAAATATATATGTGAGCTAGAAGTACATGAAGAGATGAAACATAAAGAGAAAGTGCGCACTTCTTTTGAATCCATGTCAATAGCAAACACTCTTGAATGAGGCATTAAACGTGCAAAAATACAATGATAACCCAGATAAAGTTAATCAACCCAAAAAATATTGATATACTTTATAGATTAATTTGGCTAGAACTCACGACTATTATAAAATCCCAAAGTGAGTGAAAATTGAAGTGCTTTATTATTGTTGTGTTTCAAAGATTTAATTTTCATTGTAATCGATCTAAACAAAATGCACATGAGAATCACCTCTTCTGTTGGAGACTTGCACATCGACGTTTCTTGCACACCTTCATATCATTTACCGTTGCTACATCTCTTTTATAGTCTCTTGAGAAAAAAAAATCTATTTAGACAACCAATTATAATGTAATATTGTTACAATGATTCATATTAATATTTACCTAATTATCTATCTAATATTAACATCTATCTAATTATCTATTTAGAAGATGCATAACTTTTGTTTGAAAATATAGGATTTTTAATGCCCTCATTTATGTTAGTTAATAAAAGAAAATTTCAAAAAGAATTAATAAAAAGAGACAATCAATATTCTCTATAAGATTTTTTAGAATCTTTATGGCAACATCTAAAATAGAATTATATTGGTTAGATTGAATTATCTCACCCCTTGATTTTTAAAATTGCTGCATCATTTTGGCAGAAAATTCAAACTCTCAAAAAGAAGGCAAAGTCACCGTTACAAGAAATTGTGGGTTGTATTTGAGGAGTAAAGAAATAGGATGCTGCTAAGCTCTCTAAAAAATGTATCATTGATCAAATTTCAAAATCAAAAAATCTAATAGATTTTCACAAAATTTTCAGCATCTATTCTTCAAGATCTGCATATTTTGTAATAAAAAACCACAAAAAAATTGCAAAAATATCACTATGTTTTTGCGAATTTGAAAAAAAGAAATTTGACCTTTGCATTTTGTCTAAAGCTTAGTCCATGCCAAAGAAAGATATTGCAACATTGATTGCAGAGGTGGAAGAACTGGCAAGATAAAAAGGAGGTGAATTGCATTGAAATAACATAAAATTTTAAAAGGAAAAATCAATGTCAAAAGAAATTCACCATTGGTGGTTTTGTTCATCCAGTCGTACTCAATCGTACCAAAAACTATTGTACCAAAAACTTTAGAGGTATACATATATATAAACTAAGGCTTAGCTGCACTGCCCGTACTTCACATGCAAATCAACCTTTACACTAAATAAAATTATAGATATTTACAATCATTAAGAGAAAAACAATGCACAATTTTCAAATCTTCCAGGATGGTGGTTACCTGCGATTGATAGCTCTCAGGAATGGATCTAGTTAATGCTACAATAAGCCTAAAAATAAGCTTCAACTTACATTTAAATGCACGACTTAATTTTACTATATCGAAAGTTAAATTAGATTTAAACAAAACATTCATTTGTAAGATGAAATCTACAATATGATCTTCTACAACAAATCCGAACCTGTATGTGGATCTTCTTTGATCCATTTTGCAAAAAACATCAGTGGCAGAAAAGAGAGGAGAATGCATTAGAGTTGAAATCAAGACATTGAAAATATAACAAAATTATTCTTGAGAACCTATATATGGGCCTTTCGCATTATAATCCCTTGGATTTCATCAGTTACATTTGAATCGCTTCATTATTATCAGTTACGTTACATTGGAATGGTTTAAGCATTGTGTGTGAACGAGGAAGGAAGTGGAAAAGTTGCCAGAAGTGGCAGGGGGTTTAGGCCAATTAGGATTCGACCGAATCCTATTCGGCCAAATTGTTTTCGGTTGAAACCCCCTCAATATATAGATTGTGGGGCTTTGTTAGCTTCTCATTTGCACATTCCAAAATTGGTGGAGGCTCAGCCGAAACTAGGTCAGTCCCCCTAATTTTTTTTTAATTTTTTTTAATGGTTTATTTTTTGTATAATATGTATAGTTAGTTTAGTTTTTTTGTATAATAATTATTTTTAAGTACTTAAATTGTTATAATACTCAATTTTTTAAATAAAAACAAAAACTATTAACCCTAAAATAACTTTTGTTAAAGCCAAAGTGGATGAACCATTGATAATTTATTAATATTTACTGGGAAAGAGTAAAAAAGAAAACCCAGTATACCTGCATAATTACAATAGGAAGAAAGTTCCAACCATGATAGTGAGATTAAAAACTCCACGCATATGCATGATGAGAAAAACCCATACAAAATTTACACCAAAACCAAGGGCACATCTTCTAAATATTAACTAAATACCCCCAATGAGCTTAATTCCCAGACTAGGTGCAGTATTTCGAAGCCAAAAAGTTGAAACATCAAAAAATAATTTGTAGGTTCATCAAGTTTTTTTTTTTTGTCACTCAAATCTACTATCTAGGCCACATAATTGTCATGTAGGAATCCAAATTGACTTGGATAACTCAAAGTGTTAGATAAGATTGGCTAACTCATGCAACATCACCTAGTTGGAATTTACATGACTATAGTCTTTTTAACTAGGAAACTCTTTACTTATGTACTTGTACAAGTTGATATTCTTTGTTAGGATATATCTTGCCAATAAAGGTAAACCAATAAATTATTAGGCCATTATAAACGAGTGAACTCTTAAAATTAGAATAGGAATTTAATCTCAAGACATATATGATAGTTTGGAAGATCCATTTTTCCCCTTATAATAGACATTACTAGGTAGGGTGAGCCCCTTTATTTTTAATTAAGCCAACACATGCAAATATTAAGATTAAGCATAAATGTACATGAAAGTTTATAATATTTAAATTACATGCATGTGAATGTAATTTGAAATTAAATGTTCTTTTTTTGTTGAGCTTAATAATGAGGAAAATGTTTAATTGAAATGCAAATTATGTGATATGATATGTTGGTGTTTAATGTTCAATTCTCAATGTTTAATGTGTAATTGAAATGCAAACTACGTGATATGATATGTTGGTGTGTAATGGTTTCATCTAACTTGTTGGTTATATTTTCTTACTGATTCATAATCACTTGTAATAACAAGTATGATCTATTATATTTCCAAAACATTGACCAATCAATAAAAATAACAAAAGTAACAAGGCATTTCTACCTTCTTCACTTTGAGCTCCACAGACTCACGTGGGTTTACCTATTTTCTGCTTTGTACAGTCACACAGAGTAATAACCAAGAAAATTCATAGTGGATTTTACAAAACACTTGTTCTATAATTTATTTATCCAATAAAACATAACACATCAAATTAATACAATATCGATTGAATTTGATAGCCAGCGACTCCATTCAGATAAAATACCAATGCGTTATCCTAGGGCTTGGAGTCACTTCAAATATACAAAATCCTCAACAACAACACTGATTTAAAGTACACTTCCAGAATTCTTGCAGAAAATGAATATGCCTTACATATCATTCCACATTTACACTATAGATGTAATCATCAAATTTGTAAGAAAATTCAAATCTTACTGAAACTATTCTAAGGGAATTAATTCTCTCCTTGAAAGAAACCCTAAAACAATCTCACAATCTGCCTTATAGATGGATAAATTAAAAAGTCCTTAACTATTCAATTTAAACAAAAGTTGAAATTTAGAACAAAGACAATCATATTTGGAACTTCAAATCTGCCTATGAATTTGTATTTGTATTATCAAATATTGAGCTCATTTGAAATAATCTTCAAAACATCTATTTAAAATTCTTGGTCTAATACCAGAGTTACACTCTTATCGATTCAAAAAATGGCTATCTATCTCTCTCTCTCAAAGTAGTCTTGGAATCCTTTTATATGATAAGGATGCAACAAGCTTCAGACTACTTTTGAGGAATCTAATATTTTAACAACCTTCACAAGACAACATAAATATAAAAATATGTAATGATGAAACAATCATGAGAAAAATAGGTTGTTGCAGCAACAATAGGTTTATTTCTTCTTTAACATGGCATCCCACCTGTTAACCTCCTTGTCGATTGGCCATTCGAATGCTTTTTCTTTTTCCATCTTTGCAACATCATACATCCATCTGGCATCTAAGACCTCTTTGGCATCAACAATAAACTTAACCAAATCAGCTTCAAACTTGATCAGAACATCCATCATGCCATTGAAGTAATCAGTATCAATTTGTTTGTCCATGTGTTCATCTATATCATCATTTTTTCAAATAGAATCAAATTCTCCCTCCCAAACAGAATATTCCTTCAGTTCATTATAATTATCATAAATTGATGGGATTAATGTATTGTATCCATTCCCAAATAATTGCAACTTTTTTTAATCAAAACATATTTCCCACTAAAAAAGGCATAAGAGGTATTGACTTCCTCTACAACCTGGTTAGTCTTAGTAATCTTTGGTTTGAATTCATCACTGTACAGTATAGAAATGTTCAATTTATACATTAATCTACTCCAACCTGACCACAAATTGAACATAGGACTAAGGAATGCTACAACATCAGAGGCCACATTGCTTCCATCTTTCAATGAATTGTGCAATTAATGCACTACTCATGCCTTCCCCTTCAACACAATAACTCTATGCTTCAATAATTCCATAACAACAATCACGACCTTAGCATTTTTTCCTCCTCTTGGTTAACCCTCCACAACTGTTGCATCACCCTGAGTCTTTGTAGATGCATCAACGTTATCTTTTGTCAACACTTGAGGGGGCTCATTTGCATATTTCTGTTTGAGTTCTTATAACTTCTCTTCCAGAGTTTTGTTCTTGATAATCACTTCCTCATATTTATTTTCCAAGGCAATCATCTCATTGAGGGTTTGCTCATATCTCTTAGAAAAATATTTTGTCTTTTCCAAATTCATAAATGAGACCTAAATCATCAAATGAGTAATCTATGTATACCCGTGTTCCACAAATTCTAGATCATTCTGTCAGCCTTCATTTCCTCTTTGATTGTCAACACATGTGGTTTTTGTGTAGGGGGCCCAAGGGCCAAATAGCTAAGGTCATTGATTTAGGATAAAATCGTAATCCTCTCAACACATCATCAATCTCAAACTCATATTTGAACATGGTGTTTTCTTGCTTCCTGATCTGATCAATAATGAAAGTATATTTGATGTCCCAATCAGGAATTAATAGCATTCCATTATTATTGACCGGTTCTCTTTCCTGCTCCATAGTGATCAATTCACTGTCGGGATCATATTATTGAAGAGTTTTTACAATCTCTTCATTCCTTTGTTTACTACCTTCTTCTGAAACCATTTTTTTTCTCGAATCACTTTGTTTCATTTTGATCAAGAAACTTTTGAATTCACTGGATTTTATAAAATCATCATCCTTCATGAACTCATTGGACATCATAACCCTTTCATCGAGCCCTATTGTAAGGGCCATTTCATTCTCACCTTTCTCTTCATCTTTTCTGCCTTCCCTCAATTGTTCTCTAATCTTTCTAAAATATGTGTCATGTTCTGTGACCATAGCTCTTATTGGATCTCTCTTCACAACTGTTGTTATTTATTCAGTCTTTTTCTTTTTTGATGGTGGTTATTTTGTGGACATTGCCTCATCACTGCTCTCTACATCCTCTTCCATTTCTTCTAAATATCTCTTTCCATGTAGGGCCTGTGTACCCTGAGGTTCTTGTTTTTGTTCACCCTCACTCTGAAACTATGGTACTTGTGCCATTAAGGTCTCATACAGACCAATCTTCTTAATTCTTTGAAAATATGGAGTATCTAGGAAAAAACTAGAGAAGGTAGGATCTGACTCTTTTCATTCTGCCTCTTTTCTCATTAGGTATTTCCATTTTATTCTCCTTTCTTGGACATAACTCTTGTCTAGAAAGTTTCTTACCACATCCTCATCATCCAGAGGCTCATGATCTCTTATTGTAACCTAGGGAGTCATAGGATTCAATGTTATTTTAAGAAAACCCTTTGAATCACAAAATTAGGAAATAATATGAACCAATCTATACTACTTCAAAAAACTATTAACCTCATCAAAGGATTTCTTTCCAATTGAGAAGTCAGAGAGTGCCCAAAGTCTAGGGATAAATGTACCTTTCTAGTGTCCCTGTAGATATTCCTTATCAACCAAAGTTAAATTCCAAATGAATTCCACAAAAGAAGTCCTGATAGGCACAAATTTTGGTAGAACATGTGGGGGATGAGAACAACCATAAAATCTGATGATGGTAAAGTTGTCAAATAAAAATAAATCTCCCCAATTGTGAGTAATAAGCAATTTTGCGACAAAATTCCAAGGTCTCAAAATATTCCTTACATCAAGGGATAACTGTTGATATGGTGGCGAATGATCATGTACTGGGTGTTGATACTATGGCCCTAAAATGTAGATTTTATTTTTTGGGAAAAAGAAGACTGACATTGTAGAACCCTAAAATGGCTGATTTTAGAGGTTGCCCTAAAATGCATGTTATAAGCGGCTGAGAAGCATAATGCATTGTAATGTTGGTGTACTATTTTTGCTGGATAATAAGACAGGTTGGACGACTATGTAGGTGGATGTAGCCCACATTTTTGGTGAACCACGTTAAATCTGTGTGTTATATGTGTTAAGTTTTATTCTTCTTTTATTTTCTGTATATAACTGTTTATTCTTATATATTTTTGGATCTGTCAAACCCTAACAATAACCTCTCCCTGTCAACCCCTATCATATCTAAGATTGGAGTGCCAATCCAATTATCAAATCAAATAAAAGAGGATTGAGAAGAATTTATGTCCCATACTTGAGTCCACCTCTGCAAAGGAACCTCTACTCCGAACTCTTCTTTAACAACTCTAACTCCTTATCCATAATTTTTTCATTTTGGAACATAATTAAAAATATCAAGACTGAATAATGCTTGAATTTAGGAATAAGAACACCTCCTTAGATATCCACTAGGTCATTGTGTATGAAATCTATCACATATCCAACATAATCATAATCTGTATTCACTTCTGGATGTTGGATGTCTATGGCCATCATTAGCAAATCCGTTGTCACTGTTGAATCTCCATCAAATCCCAACCCATAGATTGTACATTGCATGTAGTAGTGGAAAAAAGAAATGTCAAATGGTGGTTTCAAATTTTTAGGAATCTTAACCAACCTCCCATCTACCCTAGGCATGTATCTAGGCATTTCATGTCATTTGATCACTTTGTCACACCTTTCATAGTCACTTGTTATTTGATCCAATTTGATTTATGTACATATAGATTCTGAAATATTAAAAGCCTCCACAAGAGTACGTTTATCTATGGAAACTAGGGTAGTTTCTTTTTTCCTCCTAATTACCCTAGACACGGGACAATACTTCTTTTCCAACTCCTTTATTAAATCAACATCAACAAACATCAAGAACAATTAACTTGACAATATTCAGATTCCATGGGCTACTCATTGGAATTGGCTTAACCCTATTATTCTAGAAGTAATATAATAGAGAATTACCCAAATGATTGAGTGTGACTAGATTTCTGCACTGGCACCGCGAGTCCCTCCATTCCATCCAACTAGTACTTGTTGCACTAGAAGTCCCTGGTAATAGGTCTGAAAATTCATCCACATACTTCTTCACCACCACCTCTTTTTTACCAAAATCCTTTGAACCTCCACTCAATGTCTCCTTTCTCATCTTGAAATTATCAGACATACACCTTCACCAAGTTGATGGGCCGCTGCAAATCAAACTCGGCACAAAATCTATGTTACATCACTCAAAATCTCTTAGAAGCATAAATCAATTTGCACTAAATATGAGCTCAATCATGCGATTTGAGCATTGTCAATTCACCATTACTTATCACATGCACGAATTGCTTTCTGTGATTGAAACCTGGTGGAATTTACTTCTTAACTTCAATTACTAGTGCAAACCCAAATACATGCCTTTTCTATCTGACTTTCATTCAAATTTTACAACACTAGAGAGAAAAAGTCCACATGTCACTACCTAATTACTCAACACCCCTTTCCTTCCCTTTTTCCTCATTCAGCATGTCGATGATGTGCCACCTAATCATATGACAACTAATCTCAAGCTCGCCACATAACCTTAGAACCTCTTTCTTCCTTCAAGAGCTAGAAAAAATGCTATATGTTCCTCTTCACTCGCGAGCTCGCTACTTTTGGAGATTTACTTCTGGCAGCTAGTTGATTGTATGTTTGTCATTAATGAAAACATATAATATACAGCGGTGATCTGTATGTACTTATCAGAATGGTGATATCAAGCCTTGCATGGATATATTCATGATGTAGATATGTTGTTGATGTCTTGTTCATACACGCAGACTCAGATATGAAGTCTTAGTTATGTTGTGTAATTCTGTTATGTGGCAGTTACAGTTTTTGGAGTTTGTCTGTACAGAGCCAACGTATTGCATTGGTTCTTGAGTTGCGCCTATCTTTAGGATATGTGTGTGTGTATATTCAAGATTAGTTGTGAGTTAAGGATAGTTATCTAAAGGCGCCAAACGTGTTTCAACAAGATTGGAAAGTTAGAGTTAATTTGGTGAGGCCGACTTAGTGAAGTGTCACGTCTATTCAGTTTATATTGTGCAGTTGTAATTATGCTTGCGTGATTAGTAAAGATGAAAAAGATGTTATGAAGAGTTGTCTAACAGGTCCCATGATCTCATACTTTGAGGAAGATACTTATAACAAATCATTTGTGGAATGCTAAGTGTGAATGATAAGATAAGAGACATAAAATGTACAGAGCAAAATATCAGTTGTGTTTCATTCATCAAGGATCTATGTGAAGAAGAAGTGAAAGATTACAATACACTGGAACTGATCAAGACAACATGTCTACTCTACAGTTCATCATCAGATATAGTGCATATCTGTTCTTCAGAAGGTTGTAGCCTTCACCATTAAAGCAGTGAGCTTTTGGACAGTGAGTCCTCACCCTTAACCGGGTTATTTGTAAAAGACTCCTAACAGGGTCAGACCCTTAACCAGGTCACTATACTTATTGCATTGTAAAGAACAACTCATAACAGGGTTGCAAGATCTTCTAACATGGATCATTATAAACAAGTATAGTTTATTGTGGTGTTAATTCCCACCAGGGTTTTTACCATTTGGTTTCCCTGTAACCAAATTGTGGTGTTGTCTATTGTGCTATCTGAATGTGCATTCAATTTATTATATTATGGAGTTAATAAAGGAAAAGAATTAAATTAGCTGATAACTGATTCACCCCCCCTCTCAGTTATCCTTTGGTACTATTCTAACAATTGGTATCAGAGCCAAGTGCCTTGGAGAGAAAGTCTAACAGCTTAAGGTAGATCAGATGGCATACTTCAGAAAAGAGAGTCCTAAGTTCGATGGAGAAAATTATCTGGATTGGAAGAAAAAAATGATAACACATCTATAGTGTGTTGGTTTTGACATTTTTGAGATAGCCACACAAGAAGTTGTTATTCCCTCTCTAAAAGACCTATCAAGAGATGATGCTACTAGTAAACAAAAGGATACATTCATAGATAATGCAGTCACCAAAGAAGCCCTTATAAGTGCACTATCTGACACTGAATTATCTGAGATCAAGAAGGTGTAACTGATGAAGATTCAGGAGAAGATGAAATTGGATTCGTTGCCCTTAAAGACATGGAAAAATTGCCTGAGCATATGAACATTGAAGATGAAAAGGAAACACAGGAGTTAGCCCTAATCTCCAAAGTAGACATTAGAACTGATTGGATCATTGACAGTGGATGCTCTCATCACATGACAGGTGATAAAGATAGATTTGTTCATCTAGAAAAATACAAAGGTGGTATGGTTATATTTGGAGATAACATTCCTAAACCTATCATAGGCAGAGGATCCATCACCCTGGATGGAAATAACAAGATGTTCTGTATGTTGATGGATTACATCACAATCTACTGAGTGTTGGACAACTACTTGACAAAGGTTATCATTTGGAATTAAAAGACAACAAATGCATTATTAGCAACAAAGAAGGAGACATGATTGCATCAGGCTAAAAAAAAAAGGTAATTTTTTCAGCTCAATTCAGATGTAAGTTGTTTTGTTGCAAAAGTAGATGACAGTTGGTTATGGCACAAGAGACTCTGTCATATCAATTTTTATAATATAGTAAAGATAATAAATGTCAAGGCAGTTAGAGATCTTCCAAGTATTGCAAGACCAAGACCATTTGACACAATGTGCAAGGAATGTGTTATGGGAAAGCATGTAAGGAGCTCTTTCAGAAGCAAGCAGAACTCAGCGAAAAACAAGTTAGACCTAGTGCATACAAATTTATGTGGTCCTACTCAAACAAGATCATACTATGGAGAAAGGTATTTCATTTTTTTTGTAGATGAATTTTCAAGGATGATGTGGGTTGCGTTCTTAAAGGAGAATTACGAAGCCTTTGAGAAGTTCAAAATATTCAAATCCAAAGTGGAGAATGAATCTGGATTAAAACTAAAGTGTTTGAGATCAGATAGAGGAGGAGAATTCACCTCCAACCATTTTTATGACTACTATGAAGAACATGGAATTAAAATACAGTTGAGTGCACCCAGAACCCCACAGCAGAATGGGATAGTAGAAAGAAGAAATAAGATCATACTTGATACAGCGCGCACTATGATGATTGAAGAAAAAGTTGCGCACACCTATTGGAGAGATGCATTCAATACAACAGTCTATACTATTAACAAAACACAACTAAGTCCAGGCATGGATAAGACACCTTATGAACTTTGGTTTGGTAATGTACCTACAGTAAAATACTTCAGAATATTTGGCAGCAATTGCTACATCAAGAGAGATGATGGTGTTGGTAAGTTTGATGCTAGAAGCGATGAAGGTATTTTCCTTGGTTTCTCTACTAAAAGCAAAGCATATAGATGTTTTAATTTGAGATTGAAGAAGATAATTGAAAGTACTCATGTAAAATTTGATGAGAAGTTCATGGTTCAAGAAAGGTACTATGAATATGCACCCATGATTGAGGATGAACCCAGGCCTAGCAGTAAAGACATTGTGATTGAAGAAATGTTTGATTGCATTGATGTTTCATGTAATGAACCTGAATCAAGCAAAGAAGTATCATAGATTATAGATGAGGATGTTACACCAAATGTTTCAAAGTTCACATCTAGGTATCATTCAAAAGATGATATCATTGGAGATCAGAGCAGCAGTGTTTTGACTAGATCAAAAGGAAAAAGGTTAACAGTGGATGAAGATGTATGTTTAATTTCACATATTGAACCCTTAAATTTTGAAGATGCTTGCAATGATTCTGATTGGCAAAAAGCAATGGAAGAAGAATTAGACCAAATAATAAAAAATGATACATGGGAATTGGTTCCTAGACCTAGTGACAAAAATGTGATTGGAACAAAGTGGGTATTGAGGAAAAATATGAATGAAGATGGTACAGTGGTCAGAAACAAAGAAAGACTAGTGTGTAAAGTACATGCGCAGAGGAAGGGATAGATTACACTGACACATTTGCCCCTATGAGAAGATTAGAAGCCATCAAGTTATTCTTGGTCTATGCAATAGTAAAAGACTTCAAAGTATATCAAATGGATGTCAAATATGCCTTTCTGAATGGTGACTTAAAGGAAGAAGTCTACATAGAACAGCCTGAAGGATTTAATCTATCAGATAAACCAGACATGGTATGCAGATTGAAGAAATCACTCTATGGACTTAAATAGGCCCCAAGAGCTTGATATGAGAGACTAGATGGTTATCTTACCAAGATTGGATTTAAGAAAGGAGCAGAAGATTGTAACCTATTCATAAGAGAGACACCTGATGGACTATTACTCGTTGCCATATTTGTTGATGACATTATCTTTGGAGGTAATGACAAGATTAGTTCAAAATTTGCAAAAGAAATGCAGAATGAATTTGAAACGAGCATGATTGGTCCTATAAAATACTTTTTGGGATTAAATGTAAAACAGACAGATAAAGGGATATTTATAAATCAGTCCAAATATGTGAAGGAAATACTAAAGACTTTTAAGATGGAAGATTGTAAACCAGTATGCACTCCGATGATAACAGGAAGCAAGCTTTCTAAAGAAGATGATTCTGAAGTAGTTGACAAGACATTGTATAAGTCTATGATTGGAAAACTTATATATCTTACTCAGTCTAGACCAGACATATCCAATGCAGTTGTCATTGTTGGAAGATTTGCAGCTGAACCAAAATAGAATCACCTAATGGCAATAAAGAGAATATTTAGATATCTAAAGGGAACTATAGACTATGGTTTATGGTATCCTAAATCAGAGAATGTACAACTTCATGTGTATGCAGATGCAGATTGGGTAGGTTGTCTTGATGATAGGAAGAGTACATCTGGAGGAGTAGTATTTCTTGTAGATAGGTTGGTTTCTTGGGTAAGAAAGAAGCAAAATTGTATCTCTCAATCGATAGTAGAAGTTGAATATGTTGCAGCAACATTGAATTGTTCAACAATGGTTTGGATCAAGCAAATGGTTAAAGATTTTGGTATATAGGTTGACTATCCTATTGTTATTCACTATGATAACACTAGTACTATCAACATGTCCAAGAACCCTGTGATGCATGCAAAGACAAAGCACATTGAGATTAAATACCATTTTCTTAGAGAAAAAGTTGC
>MU224507.1:185848-223568 GCA_018584345.1 Thuja plicata
AGACTTAACTGGTTGTTTTATTTTTTTATTCGACCAGAGTTAAGTAAGTGGTTTAAAGATGATTTACACGACTGGCAAGAAGATAACTACGAGATAAATCAAGAGTTAAAGTCGTAAATCAATTTGGCTAGATTGTTTTTCACACCAAGAATCAAGAATCAAGAACCAAGAATTAAGGAACATCATGTCTATATAAGAGACAAGCATAATTCATTTCCAAATGCAATCAGATACACGGGGGAGTGAATTGATAGAAGATGCTGAAGAGAAACTAATGAAGGTTAAATTTCATACAGTCCTGATCAATCAAGCTGAGGGAGAGCTAAAGAATTTTGCAAACACCGACACACAGTGAAGCACAACATCACAAAGTAGAAAGAATGAAGAAAAAAGGAATAGAATTGATACATTGATCAGAAAGGTATTGTACGTAAATAGATCTAAATATCTGTAATTCAAAGTTGCATTAGAAACTGGTCATTGTGTTTCAGTTTAATCATTGAAGCATTAAGTCTCTTAACAGAGTAGGACTTAACAGTCTTTTGTAATTGAGGTATATCCTAACAGATTACCAGAAGCTTGAGTCATGATAGTAGCATCGGTCTTACCTAAAGCCTATTGACAGTCTAAGAAGGAGGCTGATTCAAGGATGGTAGTAAGATTAGCATAAAGCCTATTGACAGTCTAGAGGCTGATTCAAGGATGGTAGCATAGAAGCTAGATACTAAGTGACAACCTATGTATAAAAATCCTCTAACAAGGTCGCACTTAACAGTGTGTTTGTAACCTTTAACAGGGTTGGCTCCTAATAGGGCTCACTTCAAAAGAGTGAAAATTTGGGGTATCGGTCCCAGTGGTTTTTCCCTTAACAGGGTTCCATGTTAAAATCATTGTGTCATGTGTGTATGGTTTATTAGTTTATTGTTCTACATTTCACATATGCATCTATGGATTGACTGGTATACTCTGCATATTTACTGAGTATCGGTAAATAAGTTTTACTGCTTATCAGTTATCAAGGAGAAGAAGGACAGACAAGGTAAACCGACAGACAGTTATTTATTCAAGTATTTCAAAGGCATACATCTTGTAGGGACTTAATAATCTAAGGTGTATTAATTGGTGGATTGAACTTTAAAAGGATAAATATTTGAGGCCACTGATTCACCCCCCCCCTCTCAGTTATTACCAACACATTTATCTGTAATTTCCTTTTAGTCGCTCTTTTTTCAAACAAGTACTTTGATTGTTGTTGTATTTTTAGGCCCTTCTTGTGAGCTTCATTTCTTACCTCTTCCAGTTCAACCAGTTTCATCATCCTATCCTGCATAGGTTCTAGCATTTCTACTTCCTCTTCTTGCAAGATTTTGTAAACCGGTAATAGATTATTCAAAGGCAATCTTGCATGTTCTCCATAAACCATTTCAAAAGGGGAGATCCATATAGCCTTCTTAACTATTATCTTATCAGTCCACAAATCCAATTTCAATTTTGAGTTCCAAGACTTCTTATTATTTTTTGAAATCCTCTTGATGATTTTCATTATACTCTTATTGCTAGACTCAGCCTGTCCATTTCCTTGTGGGTAATAAGGTGAAGAATAAGATATCACATTACCATAATCCTCACAAAACTCCTTGAACTCTTCAGATTTGAATCACATGGCATTATCCATCACCAATTTAATAGGCACGCCAAATCTGGTCAAAATATTATCTATTAAAAATTCAATAATCACTTTACTAGTTTCCCTTTTAGATGGAATTGCCTCAATCCATTTAGTTAAATAATCAGTGGCCACTAATATCCAGTTGTGACCTCCACTTGACTTTTTTGTAAATTCACCAATAAAGTCAATACCCCATTGGACAAAAGGTGCCTCTACGGACATGGGATTTAGCAATAATGCTCCTGAGTATTTCATTTTAGAAGATAACCTTTGGCATGATTCACACCTCTACACAAACCTATGAGTATCTTTAAACAAAAGAGGCCAACAGAATCAAGCTCTGATTATTTTATGTGTTATAGTTCTTGCAGAATAGTGACCTCCACATACACCACTATGTGTCTCATTTAAAACCCTCTCAAACTATGATTTATCTAAATAAAATAACAAAACTTCATGTTTTTTCTTTCAGAATAAATCAGCTTGAATAGGTATGTACCTTTGAGCTTGGAGCCTGAGAGTCCTTTTCTAATTATCTATCATACCTTATGGACATTTGGCATTTTTAAAAAAAGAATACAATGTCAATATACCATGGTTGCATTTCAATACTAGTGAGCATTGTATTTATTGTTTGAACATAGTAGATTTGGGCTAACTCCATATTTGTATCAGTCATAATATTTTCTAATCCCAAACCCCTAACCAACTTTGTGATTTAGATCTCCAAATTAAATTCATGAATTTTGTTGATCCATTTGCATCTTTTTTCAGTGACCTCAAACTGAGACAAAATGTCCTTTACAACACCATGTGGAACATAAGCAATCACCTTTGCACACACAAAATAAGGTCTAAAAGCCTTGACTACCTTGACTTAGGCATATGCTTGTTTTCCATTATTTCATAATTTAGTTTAGCATTCTACAAGGACTTGCTAAAAAGTGCAATAGGGTTCTAAAACCCTTCTTCATCTTTTTGCAACAACATTGTTGCAATAGTATGCAATGATGCAAAATAAAAAAGAGAAAAAGGCTTTTCATAATTAGGATATTGCAACACTAGTGCTTCCTGAATCACTACTTTTATTTTTTCAAAGGCATGCTAAGCTTCTTTATCCCAACCAAATTTAGTATCCTTCTTAATCAATTTAACAATTGGTTTCACAATTTCTACAAAATTTGCAATAAACCTCCTCACAAATTTTATCCATCCCAATAAATATTGTACACCTTTAATATTCTTGGGAGCCAACACCTTGTTTATGGCTTCAATTCTTTTGGGATCAATCTTGGCTCCCTCTTTTGATACTATGTGGCCCACTAACTTACCTTGTGTCACAACAAATGGGTATTTCTTTGGATTCAGAGACACTCCATATTCCAAAGCTTTACCTAATATTTTTTCTAAATTTCTATAGGGGTCCTCAGCTTTTCTTGAGTAAGCAGTTAGGTCATCTTGATATATTACCTTAATTACATTAATAGATTCCTTGAAAGCCACATCCATTTCTCTTTAAAAAGTTGCCCCTACATTCATAATGCCAAAATGAATTCTCACATACACATAGGTGCCCCATGGAGTAGTGAAAGTTATCTTTAATTATTAATATTCACTACCCAATACTTGATTATAACCATAAAATCTATCGATCATGGATAACATATCACAACCGGTAACTTTTTGCAACATGGCTTCCATATTTGGCAAAGAATAGTTGTCTTTCAGAGATGCCACATTTAGGTTTCTGAAATCAACACATAGTCTAATGTCACCATTATTCTTTCTAACTGGTACTAGATTTGATACTCAAGATGAATGCCTTATTATTTTAATTATCCCAACATCCCTAAGCTTCATCAATTCTTGTTGCATTTTTTGGACCAACAATGGGTTTTTAGGCCTTTATTTTTTGCCTAAAGGGATTGACATCTTATTTGAGAGGAATTTCATGTTGGAACATATCTTCATTGTAAGCCTTAAGATCCTCATAAGACCAAGAAAAAAACATGCTTGTACCTTTTTAACAAATTGATCAAATTGGTTCTTACATGAGGGGCTAAATTTTTCCGATATATACAAACTTAGGGACTGTTTCTGACCCTAGATTTATCTCTTCCAACTCCTCCATCTTGGCTGAAGATTTTTTTATATAAATGACTATCATTATCATTGAAAATTCCTTCCAACTCAACCAAACCCTTAGGGATCTCATTTGTTTACAACTGAACAATCTCATTTTCAAATACGATTTTCCCTACCTTCTGTGACTTCCACTAAGGAATTACAGTCAATTTTCTAACCTTCATAATTGTCTAAACATTGAATGAAAGTGATAATATCAATGTAATTTTCAAAAACTTTCCAGTTACATACATTATCAAGGATAGCAGATCTAATCTTGGTTTCTATGGTAGAAATACCAACTAATGTTATATCATCATTTTTCATATCAACACTAGCCAAGAAATCAATCATGATGTTCTTTTATCTTTCTACCCATTCAATGGAAAATGCATCAAATAATTCAATCTTGTCCCAAACTGCATGCTTATATTATTTCAATCTATCATTTTTAGTAGCATACTTAGATTTGACTTGAGAGACTGTTAGCTCTAAATCTCCAGAACTCTTAATAACTTAATTCCATGTTTAATTGCAATCTTTAAACCTAACAGAAAAGATTCATACTCAGTTGTATTATTTGTACACTGGAAAACCAACAAGAATTAATATTTAAAAGTAGTACCTGAAGGATAAATGAATAGCACAATAGCCCCTAGACCCTTCTTTAGACCAGGCTCCATCAAATTACATTTGAAAAAGATCATGTTGTTGTGATTGCAATTCATCTACAAGTGGGTTTATGTTCTTCAATTGTGGCTGAACATATTCAATTCTAAAATTCTGCATACCTACATCCATGAAATAGCTCAGCATCTTTGGGTCAATTCTTTCAACCAAAAATAGAGCAGGTGGCTCTCGGTATAACTTAACATCATTCCCGTGAACATGAATAGTAGAAAAGAACAAATCTAACTATACATGGCCTCCCATAATGAGATTGTTTATCAATCACAACAATATCCATTTTAAACTTAGCCTCAGGGAAGACTGCAATCTTGACTTCAATACCCTTCAGGGTTCCAACCACCGGAACTTCTCTGTTATTAATAGCATAACATCTCCCAAAAGAAGCATCTAATATCATACCCAACTCTTTCATAACACCATAGGGCATCACATTAGTTGCAGCTCCAGAATCAATCATACAATTCTTTATTAACATGTTATTTACATAAAAATGATCCATCTGAGAAGGATCTTGTGTGATTATGTTTCCAACATAGATCTTAGGTGTTTCTTTCTCTTCACCTTTTATCTTTGATTCAGTATTTTTTTTAAAAGCCTTATCTATATCATATATATATGAAAGTAAGGAGAATGCACCTTGTGTTCTTTTATCTTCAACATCTCAATTAATGGTACTGAGAACTTCATTTGAGATAAGTCATGTTTCATATCAAATGTTGGAGAAATTACAGCAGCTTCAAAAGAGACTTTACCTTTGTTTTCCTTAGGCTTACAAGAGTGTCAATGAAATAAAAGCCATCATTGGCAGGATGGAGGAAATTCAAGAAAAAATGGATGAGACCCTGATGGGTCATTCTACTTTAGTTGGGATCTAAGACGGGTTATCCTCTGGGTGGTTTATTTCTTGTTGGTTTTTTCTGTCTTTTTTGTCGTTAGTGTTGTTGCCTCTTAGTAGGCCTATTTTTTGGCTATTTCTTGTTTTTTTCTTGTGGACTTTAATGCTTAATATTCTGATGTAATGCTTTTTAAAGGGTTTCGGGTCCCTTCAAAACCTGATTTTTCTAATTAATCAAAACTTTTGATCAACAATAGGGGTAATTGTGCTTGCCTTCGAAGAGCTCCTTTGAATTCCCCTTTATTCATCTTACTTTCTTTGGTATTATTCTTGTCCATATCCTGGGAAAAGCTTTCAGGGGAATTCTCTTTAATGAACATTGAACCAGGCTTACCTTGATCTTGATAAACTTTTTTATTCTTCAAATTATTGAACGAGAGATTTTCTACTCTACTTATGGATGATGGTATTGATCCTGATGCAGTGTCATTACACTCTTCTGAGTTATCTGACATTGAGCGCGCGTTCCAGGAGATAAATAAGGTAAGAAACCAAAATTTGATTAAAAATTGTTTAAATGTATATATAGATCTAGACAAAGCTTGCTACATATATTTTTAAAATCAATTGATTATGTACATATTTTTTGAATTTTATATATTATACAAGATTTTATGATGGGCGTTGTATATGGATATTTGGAGGCACCTTGTGATCCTATTCATCACGATGCACAAGTAAATCTATATATATTTAAATTTAATTTAATTTTGTACATGATGTGAGTATTACTAGTAATTTTTTAACTTGGCATTTTTGTATGTAATGTAGGCCCCCCGAGGAGGTGGTGGATCGGAGGAGAGATCGTGAGTTGGCCTAGTGAGCTAGGGATATTACTTGTTAGATGCTTGTGGACATTTCTAGATGATACATTGTTATACATATTGTGGACATTTCTCTTACACATTTCTATATTTATGTTTTAAACATTTCTTTGCTACATTGTTATACATGTTGTGGACATTTTTATACTTTTTTATACATGTTGCACGAACATTTCTCTGATACATTTTTATACATGTTGTGGACATTTTTATAAGTTTTAATACATTTCTAGATGATACATTGAACTATACATGTTGTGGATACTTTTATACATTTTTATACATGTGTACATGATACATTAGGTAATATATAAGTAATACATGACATATAAGTAATGACATATTTAAAATAAATATAAGTGACACATAAGAATATAATCATATAAGTAAGGAAATTACACATGTAACACATGGAATATACTTGTAATACATGTAAGCAATATAAGTAACACATGTAAGGCATATAAGTAACACATGGTATATAAGTAATGCCATAT
This sequence comes from Thuja plicata, assembly GCA_018584345.1. Classification (NCBI taxonomy): domain Eukaryota; kingdom Viridiplantae; phylum Streptophyta; class Pinopsida; order Cupressales; family Cupressaceae; genus Thuja; species Thuja plicata. Next base: position 192,548 of record MU224507.1, read on the forward strand.
TTAAAATAAATATAAGTGACACATAAGCATATAATAAATATTAGTAACACATATAAGGCATATAAGTAACACATAGCATATAAGCAATGAAATATTTAAAAGCAATATAAGTGATACATAAACATATAAGCTCATATAATTAAGGCAAGCACACATGTAACACATGGCATATGTTATGTACAAAGCGTCAAAGACTTCAGAGAACCAAAGAGATAAAGGTTATGCTATCAGTAATGCACAAAATTTTAGTATTCACAAAGTGACAACAAAAACCGACGGATAAGTGCACACCGATAGAGAGAACCCCGAGAAGAAAGTCACAGTGATGCCCGAGCAAGAAAACCAACAAGAATTACTGATGAGCAGAATCACAAGCATTACCGATGGACAAATTTACAGAGTTACCCAATAGCCAGACTACCTTGATGGACATACAACCCCAACGGACAGACAACCCTAATGGAGATACCCGAGGAGAACTGAAGTGTTGACCGAAGCTAACAAGAGTTAAAACAACGAAAGGAACTGAAGTTCAGAAATGACAAAAGACTTAGCTAGCAAGAGCTAAAGAAGGAGTTAATTAGTTGTTAACATTGTTTTCATTGACAAGTTAAAGCCAAAAATAAGTAAGATATTTAAAGTTGTTTTATTCCAGTTGTCAAAAACATATCTATGAGATAAAATAGGAGTAAATATTTAAAGAAAAATTGGCTAAGCTTGCGAATCACGCCGAGAACAAAAAAGTCAAGAACTGAGAAATGATGATATCATGTCTATAAAGAGACAATCTAATTCATTGTGAATTAGGGGAATGAATAGAGAAAAAGGATGCTGAAGAGAAACTGATGAAGAACAAATTCATATAGTCCTGATCAATCAAGCTAAGGAAAGAGATAAAGAATTCCACGGACACCAAGCAATAGAGAAGCACAACATCACCGAGAAAAAAGAAGTGGAACAAATATATTGAAAAGATACATTGATCATAAAGGTATTATGATCTTACAATAGATCTAAAAATCTACAAGACTAGGTTGTATGTGTGAATAGATCATTTACTGTTTCAGTTTAACCATTGATTCAGAAACTCTATTAACTGAGTAGGACTTGACAATCCTTTCTATATTGAGATAAATCCCAAGGAGTATCAAAAATTTTGATCATGAAGATACCATGAGATGTCAAATACCATTTGACAAACTAGGGTTTGGTCATAGAAGGTAGCATAGAGATTCCAAATATCAAGTGCCAAACTATTCTATTTAAATCCTCTAACAAGGTCACACCTAACAGTGTGTTTGTAACCTTTAACAGGGTTGGATCTTCACCGAGCTCACTTCAGAAGAGTGAAAATTTTGGGTTACCAGTCCCAAGTGGTTTTCCCTTAATAGGGTTTCCACGTTAAAAATCCATGTGCCAATATGTTTATGAGTCACTACTTTAGTGTTTTGCATTACACATAACTAACTCTGGATTGATCAGTATGCACTAAGCAATTTACTATTTTTTGGTAAATGAAAGACTACTAATTGATAAACTTTGAGAATAAGGTTTAAAAGTGGACTCCGAGCAGTAGTTATTTGTTATGATTATTGGAAGGCATTCATTGTGTAGGACTGAAGATAACTAGAGCCTTAATATTGTGGTACTAAGTTTTTGGGCTGATTTTTGGAATATTTTTGAGGCCACTGATTCACCCCCCCTCTTAGTTATTATAACAATTGGTATCAGAGCTTGTGTTCTTAGAAAGGGAGTTTAATAGATCAAGAAAAAGATCACAAGATGAAAAAATGAGATGTGCCCAAGTTGAATAAAGACAACTTTTTATCATGGAAAAGCAGAATAAGACTCCACCTATCAGGTATTGGAAATGATGTTGTTCAATACTTAGATACTGAATATGTTCTGCTTAAAGGACCTCACACACTTGAGCAATTGAGAGAAAAGCATGAGCATAATTGCATGATGATAGAGCTTTCGTCCTCACTCTCTGATGTTGAGTTTGAAGATGTCAAAACCTACACCTCTGCAAAGAAAATGTGGGAGAAATTGAAGCTAGTACATGGAGGAGATGCTAATGTACTAATAGCTAAGGCAGAAATCCTAAGAGGAAGGTTTGATGACCTAAGGATGAAAGAAGGAGAAAATATCACTCAGTATAGCTGTAGAATAAAAGAGGTAGTCAATTCTATCTGAGGAGTTGGATGTGTACTTGAAGAAGAGACAGTGGTAAGTAAAATTCTAAGAACCTTACTACATGTATATGCTATTAGAGTATCTTCTATACAAGAAATGAGAGTAGTTGCAAACAATAATGTTACTCTAGATAGTCTGATTGGTAGATTGATTTCATTTGAGATGAATAACTTTGATAATAGTGTCTTACCATCTATAGAGTCTACATTCAAATCTTCTTTGAAAATAATAAAGTGAAGTTATAAACATACTATGAGGAATGATAGTGAAAGTGACAGTGATGATCAAGGACTTGATGAGATTGAAGCACTAATGGAAAGAAGACTGCAGAGAAGCAAAGGTAGATACAAAGGTAGATTACCACTTGTATGTTTTAATTGTAAAGAGGTTGGACACTTTGTTGCAAGATGTCCTAACATAAGAAAAGATGACAGATCATATGAAAATAAGTTTGATAGAGGTGATAACAGAGATTACCAAAGCAACCAACAATCTAATGGAAGAGATACCAAAGACTACAAGGATAAAGGGAAGAAAGCTTGTTACCTAGCTGAGAATAGAGCTAGAGACACTGACATTGAATCTGATGAAGACATTGAGATGGTATTTGTAGCAATGAAGGATGATTCAGACGAAGAAGAAGAAAGGTATGTAGAGACTGCACTCATATCTAAAGTTAGTAAGAATGATGTCTAGATCATAGATAGTGGTTGCACTCACCACATGACCAGTGATAAACAAAAGTTTGAAACTTTTGAGTACTATCATAATGGTTCAGGTTGAATGGGTAATGCAACACCTTGTCTAGTTGAAGGTAAAGGAACCATAATGTTGAATAACATGATCAAATGTGAAAATGCATATTTGGTAAAAGGAATTAATTATAATCTATTGAGTGTTTCACAACTGAATAACACATGTCACCAAGTAGCATTTGAGAATAAGAAGGCAAAGCTCTTCAATGAATCAGGAAGGTTGATCGGATCTGGTGAATAGAAAAAAGGTAACCTTTTCTATCTTGATGATGTTAACACCACGTGTTTGGTGGCTAGAAATGAAGACATATGGTTATGGCATAAGATATTATGTCATGTGAATTTTGACAACATGATAAAAGTAAGCAATAAAAGAAGAGTAAGAGGCTTACCGAGCATGTCAAAGCCCGAGCATATCATGTGTAAGAATTGTCAAAAGGTAAGATGACAAAGTCTAGTTTCAAGAGTAAAGCCCATACATTTAATTTCATTCTAGAATTAGTCCATACTGATTTATGTGGACTCATGAGAACAAAGAGTTACTATGGAGATATATATTTCATTCTCTTTGTAGATGATTATTCTAGAATGATGACCGTTGTGTTCTTAAAAGATAAATCTAAAGTATTCAAGATGTTTAAATGGTATAAGGAAATGGTAGAAAAAAAAAGTGGTAAGGAATTGAAATGCTTAAGGTTAGATAGAGGAGGGGAATTTATTTCAAAAGAATTCACTAACTATTGCAATGAGCATGGAATTAAAAGACAGGTTTCTGCACCAAGAACACCACATAAAAATGGGATTGCTGAGAGGAGAAATAGATCCATTTTTTATTGTGCAAGAACACTAATTATTGAGAAAAGCATCACTCAAACTTTCTGGAGGGAAGCTGTTAGTAATTTTGTCTACACATTGAACATAGTACAATTGAAGAAAGACACAAAGAAGACACCCTGTGAGCTATGGTATGGTTACACACCCAATGTAAGTTACTTCAGAATTTTTGGTAGTCAATGTTATATTTTTAAATATGATAGAAATGGAAAGATTGACTCCAAAAGTGAAGAAGGTATCTTTCTAGGGTATTCCACCAAAAGCGAGGCTTATAAATGTCTTAAAAAGTCCTCTAACAAGATCATTGAAAGTGCATATGTAAGAACAGATGAATTTGAAAAAAAGAATGATAAGGAAAGTAGAAAAGAGCCAAAGGAATAAAACACATTTGTTTACACCAAAGAATCTAACACTCTACCTGAGAAATAGTGTATCGCTCCCGAGCAATAGAACATTACACTCGAGCATTAGGCTGCAATTACCAAAAATCAGGAAAATCCTCAAGATGATGTTCTGAGCGATAGAGATTAGAATGAAGGTCAAGATGATGATCAAAATGATGAACAAAGAGCTAAACTAAAACTTTCCAAGTATGTCAGAAGACATCATCCACAAAATCAGATCATAGGAGACAAGAAGGCTAGAATGAGAACTAGAAGTAAGTCACTAAACACTAGATGTTTAATTTGTGATTTTGAGCCTAAATCTATTAATATTGCACTGGAAAATGAAGAATGGGTTAGTGCTATGAATGAGGAAATATAACAAATTGAGAATAAAAAGACATGGACACTAGCACCGAGACTAGATTACAAGAATGTCATCGGTACCAAATCGATATTCAAAAACAAGCTAAATGAGAATGGAGTGATGACATGTAACTGATTGAATGTTTGAAGATATTAAGTTGATGATCATGCAAGGCATTAAATAAGTTAATGTATTGTATTGTCATTGATGTCAACTTGATATAATCTGTATGGTCATGGAAATACTATTAAAGACTTCAAAGAACCGATGAATCAAGACTATGCTATCAGTAATGCATACAAGTCAAGTATTCAATAAGTGGCTGCATACACCGATAGAGTGCACACCGACGGTCAGAATAAAAGAGTAGAGTCATAGTGTTACCTGATGAGCTAATGCACAACATTATTGATGAGTAGAGTTACAGTGTTTCCCGATGAGAAAAACATAGAGTAACCCGACAGAAATAAGTTTAGTGTTGCCCAACGAAGAAAACAAGGATGAAGTTCCCAATGAAAACTAAAGTCACACCGACAGAATAGTTAGTTATCACTGATGACTAACTAAAGTGTTGATTGATAGAACAAAGAGTTTAGAAAATGACAAAATGCTTAGCTGTCAAGAAGCTAAAGATAGAATTAATGGATACTTATCATTGTTTTAATCATACAAAAGAGAGATTAACAAAGCAATCCGACAAGTAGAAAATTGGTTAAAGTATTTCAAGGCATACATTTTGTAGGATAGAAGATACCTTGAGACATAATTAGTGGTTATATGATTTAAGGAATGATTTTTAAGGCCACTGATTCACCCCCCCACCCCCCTCTCAGTTATTACTAACAATTGGTATCAGAGCTTGTGTGCTTAGAAGGAAGGTTTCAAGACCTAAGATAAAGATCACAAGATGAACAGACGAGATGTTCCCAAGTTGAACAAAGATAATTTTTCTTCATGGCAGAGTAGAATAAAACTCCACTTATCAGGAATTGGTAATGATGTTACTCAATACTTAGATACTGAATATGTGTTTCCCACAGGAGCACCAACAGTTGAACAATTGAGAGAGAAGCATAAGCATAACTGCATGATGATAGATCTTGCTTCCTCACTCTCTGATGCTCAATTTGAAGATATCAAAACTTACAAGACTGCAAAGCAGTTGTGGGACAAATTGATGCTTGTACATGATGGTGACAAAAATGTTTTGATAGCCAAGGTAGAAAGCCTTAGGGCAAAGTTTGATGATCTCAAAATGAAAGAAGGTGAAAACATCACTCAGTACAGCACAAGAATCAAAGAGGTAGTCAATGCTATCTGAGGAGTTGCAGGTGTACTAGAAGAAGATACAGTGGTAAGTAAAATTCTAATAGCCTTACTGCCTACTTATGCTATTAGAGTATCTGCCATTCAAGAAATGAGAGTAGTAGCAAATAGCAATGTTACTCTAGACAGTTTGATTGGAAGATTGATTTCATTTGAGATGAACAACTTTGATAATAGTGTCTTACCAAACATAGAGTTTGCATTCAAAACTTCTATGAGAATAAGTAAATCAAGTCATAAAATACTATGAGAAAAGATAGTGATAGTGAAAGTGAAGAAAATGATCTTGATGAAATTAAAGCACTTATGGCTAGAAGAATGCAGAGAGGCAAAGGTAAATTACCACTTGTCTATTTTAATTGTAAAGAGATTGGACACTTTGATGCAAGATGTACTAACAGAAGAAAAGATTACTGAAGTAATGACAGATCTTTTGAAAAGAAGTGTAATAGAGGTGATTACAGAAGCTACCGAAAATCAGAAAGAAGAGATACCCAAGACTAAAAGGACAAAGGAAAGAAGGCCAGTTACATAGCAAAATGCAAAGATGATGATACTAACACAGAATATGATGAAGACATTGAGATGGTGTTTGTGGCAGTAAAAGATGATTTAGATGATGATGAAGAAAGATACGTAGAAATGGCTCTCATATCTAAAGTTAGTAAAAATGATGTTTGGATCATAGATAGTGGTTGCACTCATCATATGACCGGTGATAAGCAAAATTTTGAGACTTTTGAATACTGTAAAGGTGGTTCAGTAAGAATGGGTAATGACATGCCTTGTCTAGTCGAAGGTAGAGGAACGATAATGTTGAATAACCAGATAAAATGTGAAAATGCTTATTGGGTAAATGGATTGAATTATAATCTATTGACTGTTTCTCAACTAAATAATTTAGGTCACAACGTAGCATTTAAAAATAAGAAGGCAAAGATCTTTAATAAATTAGGAAATCTGATTGGTACCAGTGAGCAGACAAAAGGTATCTTATTCTATCTGAATGATATTGACACCACTTGTTTGATTGCTACAAACGAAGACATGTGGTTGTGGTGCAAAATATTGTGTCATGTGAACTTTTACAACATGATAAAGATTAGCAAAAAGAGAAATGTCAGAGGCTCATCGAGGGTGACCAAGCCCGACAACATCATGTGTAAGAATTGTCAAAAAGGTAAGATGACAAAGTCTAGTTTCAAAAGAAAAACCCATATATCTGATGCAATTCTAGAATTAGTCCATACTGATTTATGTGGACCTATGAGGACAAATATTTATTATGGAGATAGATATTTTATTCTCTTTGTTGACGATTATTCTAGAATGATGACAGTCGTGTTTCTAAAAGATAAATCAGAAGCATTTAAGATGTTTAAATGGAATAAGGCAATGGTTGAGAATCAAAGTGGTAAGGATTTAAAATGCTTAAGGTCATATAGAGGAGGGGAATTTATTTCAGATGAATTCACTAACTTTTTTAATGAGCATGGAAGAAAAAGACAGGTCTCTGCACCAAGAACACCATAGCAGAATGGAATTGCTGAAAGAAGGAATAGATCCATAGTTGATTGTGCAAGGACACTGATGATAGAGAAAGGGATCACCAAAATCTTCTAGAGGGAAGTTGTCAGTACTTCTGTTTACACATTGAATAGAGTACAATTGAAGAAAGACACCAAAAAGACACCTTATGAGCTATGGTATGGATACACACCAAATGTAAGTTATTTCAAAAAATTTGGCAGTCAATTTTATATCTTAAAAGATGATAGAAATGGAAAACTTGACTCCAAGAGTGATGAAGGAATCTTTTTAGGGTATTCTACCAAGAGCAAGGCTTATAAATGTCTAAACAAAGCCTCTATCAAAATTTTTGAAAGTGCAAATGTAAAGATAGATGAATTTGCAGAGAAAAATGAAAAGGAAATCACTAAAGAACCAGAGGACTACAATAGGTTCACTTACAACGAGAACCTGAAACTCTACCTGGTCAACAATGTAGAGCTCCCAAGCAACAAAGCATTGAACCCAAGCATCAGGTTGCAAATACCGATGATCAAAATATTTCTCAAAATGATGCACAAAGTGATGAAGAACAGAATGAAGAACAAAATGATGATCAAGCTGATAGACACAGAGCTAAACCTATACATGCCAGGTATGTCGAAAGGAACCATCCACAGAACTAGATCATAGGAGACAAAATGGCTAGTATGAGAACTAGAAGTAAGTCTCTAAATACAAGATGTCTTATTTGTAATTATGATCCCAAATTTGTCAATGCTGCACTAGATAATGATGAATGGATAAGTGCTATGAATGAAGAGATTGAACAGATAGAGAAAAAAAAGACATGGACACTTGTACCAAGACCATATGACAAGAATGTCATCGGTACAGAATGGATATTCAGGAATAAGCTGAATGAGAATGGAGAAGTCACCATAAATAAAGCAAGACTAGTATGCAAGGGGTATGCACAAGAAGAAGGAATTGACTATGGAGGACATTTGCACCCGTTTCTAGGCTAGAAAGAGTAAGAATATTGCTTTCTTATGCTGCATATAAAGGACTCAAGGTATATCAAATGGATGTCAAGTCTGCATTCCTAAATGGAATACTTGAAGAAGAGGCATACATTGAACAACCAGAAGGGTTTGTTGATCCAGACAAGAGGGAAATGGTATGTAGACTACACAAAGACCTGTATGGATTGAAACAAGCACCTTGAGCCTAGTATGAAAGACTTCATCCCTATCTTATAAGTATTGGATTTGTAAGGACTAGTGAAAATAGTAATCTTTATTTGAAGGAAGATAATGATGCTAACATTTTGATTGCTGATATTTGTTGATGACATCATATTTGGAGGCAATTATATGCTATGCAAATAATTTGCAAATGAAATGAGCAAAGAGGTTGAGATGTCTATGTTTGGAGAGATCAAGTTCTTTCTTGGTCTGCGGATCATGCAACAAGATGAAGGTATTTTCATTACACAATCCAAGTACATCAAAGTAGCACTAAAAATATTCAATATGGAAGAGTCCAAACCAGTTGGAACACCGATGGCAACTGGATGCAAACTGAAAAAGGAAGATAATTCATCAGAGGTAAATTAGACTTTGTACAGATCTATGATTGGAAAACTCATGTATGTTGTACATACTAGACTAGATGTTGCACATGTAGTAGGAATAGTTGCTAGATTTTTTGCTAATCCCAGGGAATCACATATGACTGATGTGAAAAGAATCCTAAGATATCTAAAGAATACCGAGGAATATGGCTTATGGTACAAAATAGAAGGTAAATTTGAACTTAAGGTCTTTACCGATGCTAATTGGGCTGGAAATATTGATGACCGAAAGAGCACAACTAGAGGAGCATTCTTTATGGGTGACAGACTTGTCACATGGATCAACAAGAAGTAAGGATGCATCTCACAATCTACTACAAAGGCAGAGTATGTTGTTGTTGCTGCAAACTGCTCAAATATTGCATGGATCAAACAATTACTGGAAGGTATGCATATGCAAATTTTAAAACCAGTAATTATCTATTGTGATAATACAAGTGCATTAAACATTTCCAATAATCCAGTCATGCATGCTAAACAAAGCATATTACCATCAAGTATCATTATTTAAGAGAACAAGTTCATGCAAAGGAGGTGATACTTGAATATGTGCAATCAAAGGAACAATTGGCCGATATCTTCACTAGCCACTGCCCAAGGATGCATTTGAATACTTGAGAAAGAGACTATGGGTCAGACCCTTGTCTACTAGTCAGTAAGCTGACTAGAAAACTGCATCATCCTACATGTTATCATAATATCATTCATGTTGATGAAAACAAAGAGATGGACTTCAAAGATAAATCTATACATAGAAAGGTATATATCTACACCAAGCACCAGAGTTGTTACCGCTGGAATGGGAAATTCAAGGAATATATTATGGATAGAAAGAATCCTTTTAGCATCACTGTCAAATATTTGTTTGAAAAAGATGTTTGGCATTGTTGTCAAAGTGAGAGAGATATCTCATTATCATACATATAGAGATTATATCCAGTATCAACTCAGGGAAAGATCATATTCATCACAGTATCCATAGGGAGAGAAGAATGTAACAAGAAAGGGAGAGTACACACAAAGGAAGAGAATTACTGACAAAAGACATCACAAGAAAGGAGAATAGTCAAAGGGAGAGAGTTTGACATAGAAGGAGAAAACATCACATCAGAGAAAGAAAGATTTTACATCCATCCACTAAAGGGATTGAATACAGAATAAAAGCTACAAGAATCAAATCAAAGCTATTTGAGCTTACCAAAAACCAGACATTTATAATAGTTACATTACGAAATCTTGATGAAACTGTATATTTCATATTGTATTGGAAATAGTATAGTATGATATTGTAGTATGTTTCCATCAATTCCAAAGGGAGAGATTGATGACATGTAACTGATTGAATGTTTGAAGATATTAAGTTGATGATCATGCAAGGCATTAAATCAGTTAATGTATTGTATTGTTATTGATGTCAACTTGATATAATCTGTATTGTCATGGAAATACTGCTAAAGACTTCAAAGAATCAATGAGTCAAGACTATGCTATCAGTAATGCATACAATTCAAGTATTCACTAAGTGACTGCATACACTGACGGTAAAAAAAAAAGAGCAGGGTCAAAGTGTTACCCGACGAGATAATGCACAACATTAATGATGAGTAGAGTTACAATGTTTCCTGATGATCAAAACATAGAGTAACCCGATGAAAAGAATTTTAGTGTTGCCTGACGAAGAAGACAAGGACGAAGATCCTGATGACAACTGAAGTCACACTGATGGAATAGACAGTTATCACCGATGACTAACTGAAATGTTGACCGAAAGAATAGAGAGTTTAGAAAATGACAAAATTATTAGCTATCAAGAAGCTAAAGATATAATTAATGGATACTTATCATTGTTTTAATCATACAGAAGAGAGATTAGCAAAGAAATTTGACAAGTATAAAATTGGTTAAAGTATTTCAAGGCATACATCTTGTAGGATAGAAGATAACTTGAGACATAATTAGTGGTTATAATATGATTTAAGGATTGATTTTTGAGGCCACTGATTCACCCCCCCCCCCCCTCTCAGTTATTACTAACATGGAGAAATCACTAGAAACAAAGAAAGGTTAGTATGCAAGGAGTATGCACAAGAAAAAGGTATTTTTTATGGAGAAACCTTTGCACCCGTTGCTAGACTAGAAGGAGTTAGAATCTTACTTGCTTATGTTGCATTCAAAGGATTCAAGGTATACCATATGGATGTCAAATCTGCATTCCTAAATGGAATACTGGAAGAAGAGGTATACATTGAACAGCCAGAAGGGTTGTTGATCTAGACAAGAGAAACATGGTATGTAGACTACATAAAGCCTTGTATGGATTGAAACAAGCACCTAGAGCCTGGTATGGAAGACTTCACTCCTATCTCATAAGCATTGAATTTGTAAGAACAACTGAAAATAGCAATCTATACTTAAAAAAAGATATTGATGGTAATATTCTGATTGCTGAAATTTTTGTTGATGATATCATATTTGGGGGTAATGATATGTTATGTAAATCCTTTGCAAATGAAATGAGAAAAGAGTTTGAAATGTCTATGTTTGGGGAGATCAAACTCTTTCTTGGTCTACAGATTCTTCAACAAGATGCAGGCATATATACCACTCAGTCCAAATACATCCAGGAAGTGTTGAAGATATTCAACATGGAAGATTCCAAGCCAGTTGTAACACCTATGGCTACTAGATGTAAGCTGACAAAGGAAGATAAGTCAAATGAGGTAAATCAGACCCTATATAGATCAATGATTGGCAAACTAATGTATGTTGTTCATACCACACCAAATATAGCACATGCAGTTGGAATAGTTGCAAGATTCTCTGCTAATCCCAAAGAATCACATATGACTACTCTCAAGAGAATTCTAAGATATCTAAAGAACACCGAGGACTATGGCTTATGGTATAACAAAAAGGGTAAATTTTAGCTTCAAGTCTATACATATGCTGATTGGGATGGAAACCTAGATGAAAGGAAGAGCACAAATGGAGGATCATTCTTCATGGGTGACAAACTTGTCACATGGATCAACAAAAATCAAGGATGCATCTCACAATCTACTGCAAAAGTAGAATATGTGGTTATTGCTACAAACTTCTCTAATATTGCATGGATCAAACAATTACTGGAAGGTATGAATATGAAGATTCTTGAACCAATGATTATCTATTGTGATAATACCAGTGTAATTAACATATCAAAGAATCCAGTCATGCATGCAAAGACTAAGCATATAGCAATAAAGTATCATTACTTAAGAGAACAAGTGCAAGCAAAAGAAGTGATATTGGAATATGTTCAATTAAAGGAACAATTAGCTGACATATTCACCAAGACATTACTGAAAGATACATTTGAGTACCTAAGAAAGAAACTAGGGGTCCAACCCTTGTCTATCGGTCAGTAAGCTAACTAGGAGAATGCATCATCCTATACACAAATTAGAGGATCATTCATGTTGATGCAAGAAAGAAATATGGAATGCAAAGATACATCTGTACATAGCAAGGTACAAATATGCACCGAACACCAGAGTCATTGTATTGTTGATGGATAGGGAAATTCAAGGAGTATATCATAAAAAGAATGGAAGAATTCTTTGGCATTGTTGTCAAAGAGAGAGATTATCTCATTATTAGGGAGAGAGATTTGAAGGGAGAGAGACTCAAGGAGAGAGAATATCCAGAGGGAGAGATTATCCTGAGGAGATCTAAAGGATAAATATTATATATATACATATGAAATATCCATCAAAGGGAGAGAACTAACATGAGGGAGAGAATACATACTAAACGAGAGATTATTGTCAAAGGAAAAAGAGATGATCAAGGAGGGGAACAGTCAAGGCAAAGCACATATCATAAATAGAACTAGAAGCTAATACATCTATCTAGTAAAGGGATTAAAGATCAAAGAAGACACTCTGCAAGAAACAAATCTAAGCTATGTGAGCTTACCGAGAGCCAGACATTTGTATTGGTTATAGAACAAAAGATATGGGAAAGATTGATGAAATACACTTGATATATTTCATATTATATTAGAAATAATATAGTGTGATAATGTAGTGTGTTTCCATCAATGCCAAAGGGAGATATTGATGACATATAATTGATTGAATGTTTGAAGATGTTAAGGTGATCACCAAAATGCAAAAAGATAATGCAAGACATTAAATCAGTTAATAGATTGTATTGTCAATGATGTCAACTTGATATAATCTAATTGGTTATATACAAAGTGTCAAATAATTCAAAGAATCGGAGAGATAAAGGTTATGCTATCAGTAATGCATAAAATTTCAGTATTCACAAAGTGACAACAAACACCGATGGACAAGTGCACACTGACGGAGAGAACCCCGAGAAGAAAGTCACAGTGATGCTCGAGCAAGAAAACCGACAAGAATTACCAATGAGTAGAATCAAAAGCATTACCGACGGATAGAATTACAGAGTTACCTGACAGACAGACAACCCAGATGGATATATCCAAGGAGAACTGAAGTGTTGACCGAAGCTAACAAGAGTTAAAACACCAAAAGGAACTGAAGTTCATAAATGACAAAAGACTTACCTGGCAAGAGCTAAAGAAAGATTTAATTGGTTGTTAACATTTTTTTCATCGACAAGTTAAAGCCAGAAATAAGTAAGAGATTTAAATCTTTTTTATTCTAGTTGTCAAAAAAATATCTACGAGATAAAATAGGAGTAAATCTTTAAAGCAAGATTGGCTAAGATTGTGGATCATGCCAAGAATCAGAAAGTCAAGAACTAAGAAATGGTGATATCATGTCTATAAAGAGACATTATAATTCATTATGAATTAGGGGAGTGAATAGAGAAAAATTATGTTGAAGAGAAACTGATGAAGAAAAACTTCATACAGTCCTGATCAATCAAGCTGAGGAAAGAGCTAAAGAATTATGCGGACACCGAGCAATAGAGAAGCACAACATCACCGAGCAGAAAGAAGTGGAACAAAGATATTGAAAAGATACATTGATCATAAAGGTATTATGAGCTTATAATAGATCTAAAAATCTGCAAGTCTAAGTTGTATGTGTGAACATATCATTTATTGTTTCAGTTTAACCATTGATTTAGAAACTCTCTTAACCGAGAAGGACTTAACAATCCTTTCTATATTGAGATACATCTCAAAGAGTATCAAAAAGTTTGATCATGAAGATAGCATGAGATGCTAGATACCATTTGAAAAAATAGGGTTTGGCCATAGAAGGTAGCATATAGATGCCAGATATCAAGTGACAAACTATTCTATTTAAATCCTCTAACAAGGTCACACCTAATAGTGTGTTTGTAACCTTTAGCAGGGTTGGCTCTTCAATGAGCTCACTTCAAAAGCATGAAAATTTTAGGTTACCAGTCCCAAGTGGTTTTTCCCTTAATAGACTTTCCCTTAACAGGGTTTCCATGTTTAAAATCCATGTGTTAATGTGTTTATGAGTCATTAATTTAGTGTTTTGCATTACACATAACTAAATCTAGATTGATCGGTATACACTAAGAAATTTAGTATTTTTCGGTAAATAAAAGACTGCTAATCGGTAAACAGTAAGAATAAGATTTTAAAGTGGACTCTGAGAAGTAGTTATTTGTTATGATTATTTGAATGCATTCATCTTGTAGGACTGAAGATAACTAGAGGCTTAATATTGTGGTACTAAGTTTTTGAGTTGATTTATTGGAATATTTTTTAGGCCACTGATTCACCCCCACCCTCTCAGTTATTCTAACAATATAAGCAATTTACATGTACGCAATATAAATAAGAAATATAAGTAACACATGGCATATAAGTAATGACTATTTAAAAGAAATATAAGTGACACATAAGCATATAATCATATAAGTAAGGGGATGTCTTAAGGGAATGTAACTTGTCACGATGTCTTAAGGGGATATGAAGCTAGTCTTAAGGGGATGTAACTTGTCATGATGTCTTAAGGGGATATGAAGCTAGTCTTAAGGGGATATAACTTGTCATGATGTCTTAAGGGGATATGAATCTAGTATTAAGGGGATTTCTTAAGGGGGTGTAACTTGTCATGATGTCTTAAGGGGATATGAAGCTAGTCTTAAGGAGACTTGTCATGATGTCTTAAGGGGATATGAAACTATTCTTAAGGGGACTTGTCATGATTTCTTAAGGGGATATGAATCTATTCTTAAGGGGATGTAACTTGTCATGATGTCTTAAGAGGATATGAAGCTAGTCTTAAGGGGACGTAACTTGTTATGATGTCTTAAGGGGATATGAAGCTAGTCTTAAGGGGATGTAAGTAATCTATTTAAGTAATATACATAGTTAAATTTGAACCTTCAAAGCATACATGTATAAGCATATATCAAAAAAATCAAACCTTCAAAGCATACATGTGTATAAACCATAATTAAACATGTAAAAGAAGTATAAAAGCATAAATAAATTGCATATATCAAAATATTTGAACCTTCAAAGCATACATGTATATATAGTTCAAATATCAAAGGATAAGCCATAATTATATATATCAAAACATTTGATCCAAATTTATATATATACCACTTCTATAACTCAAACTATATAGTAGTTTGTTGTATCTCTAAATTTCAAATATGAAAGTATAAGCCATAATTAAACAAGTTTCTAAGCCTAAATTTCCTGATACATATAGTCTGGATCTTCTCTATCTTTTATTATCTCCAAAAAAATTTCATGCTCTTCAATAGGCAACCTCCACTTTTGGTTGCCATGTCCTTTTTTTGGCATTGTCTCGAATTGCAGCTTTGTCTCTATAACCAAGTGGCTGTAATGTATAACTTTTTGGCCAAGCATGTAATCAAAAAATTTAACAATATTTTCTACATTTTTTTGTTGATAATAGGTGCCTTCAATAATAATTGAACTAGTAGGATACTCTTTTCCACCACCATCTGTAGTTATTTCTAGCAATTTGTATTTTGCTTTCGTGCATCTTAGTAGATAATAATCTACACCTTTTGTATTCTCGAGATCCGCAACCACAAAAAAATATCACCTATAAAGAAATTATCTCATAAATTAGAAACAAAAGAAAGATAAAATATAAACATCACTTATCATAAATTAAAATTAAATAAAAGATAAATAATGTGTGCACACACACACTTGTAACGACTAAATCAGAAACACGTTCATAATAAATTAAATATATAGGATCATGAATGTCTATGTCATTGTCATAATCTTCACAAGGAGGCATTATGATCAATTGTTTCATTTTCCATTGTGAAACATATCCACGTGCAATATTCTCACATTGACTATAATTTGCATTGTTTTCAATACAATCAGCACAAAAACATGATTTTTCTCTTACTTGAATCAATGGAGGCTTGGTGTTTCCTATAGTCATCACTTGATGTAAACTTCTAATACCAACAATTGATTGACAATTATAGGATTAGATCGATCAATATATGTTACGTATACATGTTCAATGAGATTCAAGAACATTTTGTGATCGATGTAAATTTTACATTATATAAAAGTGAAATGCATGTCTTCAATTAAAAATTACAAAAGAATAGAAACACAAGATTTTACCTTTGACTTCCCAAAATTAACATTTGTTGTATGTTGTGTCACGACTAGAACAATGACTTTAGCACCATTCAACAATTTCCTTTGAATTGTCTATGCTATTACCTAAATAATAAATATCTAACTATCAGTTTAAAGAAAACAAAGAAGCTCCAAATATATATACCTTGTACATAAATTAAGAATAGATATAAACATTATGTATTCATGACATTCATACCTACAAGTTCATGTTGGAAAAGTGCATGCTTCACACATGCCTCGCTCCATCGTGCTCTCATTTCTCATGTCCACTTTCAAAAAAGTTCCACATAAAATTTTGTTGCATGTTGCATGGATAGTCAATTAAAGGCTTTGGCAGACTTAAACTCTCCTGTAAAATTACAAATCAAATCAAAACCAATTACAAAAACATGTAAATCAAAAATTTAAATATATACACATACATTATGTTCTCTGGAATTAGATTAAAAGTAAATAATAACTTAAAAATGAGAATGAAAATCAATTTCAAAATTTACGTACTTACCCGCACAGCCATCAGACTAAATCCAGTGTTGTGAAGCATGTATCCCACTATTCTCAAGATCCTCAAAAAATATTCTAAAATAGTGGGTTCCATAGCTCCTATCATGAACCTAATCATCGCTGATATATAAATGAACCTCCTTGATGATAATGTGATCATTTGGATCATTACTTTCTACACCATCTAAATCAAATTGTGCATGTATATAGCTCACTTGCACAAATATTGCTACTTGATTAGATTGATAATATTGAGTCTGAAGTTGTGATTGAGGGGAAAATGTATAGTTATCAAAGAAATCTACAATTGAAAGAATACAACCAGGTGCAAAACAATTTTTGGAATCATGAAACTATTTAGCTTGCCATGGTGCACCATGACAATGTTTGATATGTGGATAAATCATAGTACATTATCAACTCATAAATTCAAGGTAGGGCAATTCACTCTCCTTCAATGCAAATTTTTTGGATTCATCTCCTGTCTTAGTTCGATATGTCTCATATTCAAATCTCTTCCACAAAATTATTGTTGTAACATCAATATTCTCAATTTGCCATGGAAATTTTTGCAAATCTCCACAATCAATGCATGCATTTTTTATGCACTGTACATTGAAATCATCTAAATCTTTTGATTTATCACATAAAATAGACTTCACAAATTGTGTCATACTTTCATGGATGACCATATTTGGATTGAGTGCTGCCATAGCTTTTTTATATGATTGCAAGTATAGATGAAACTCAACATGATTTTGACAGCAACAAGTTTCACGTACCTTATTTATGCATACAAATAAAGAGTGCAACTTCTCAAACATTTTCTAACATATTTTCACATTTAAAATTTCTTGTTTGAACGCTTAAAATAGTTCACTCTATGTTGTATTTATAAAATGTTTTGGGTGTTCAATTTTCTCACCGGTCTCTTCATCTTTCATCTTTATAGTGTCCCTTCTATTAGAAGAAACATGGTAGTGGTTGGTTCAATATTCAATCACCCGACTCTTGACATCTTCAAAAATTATGTCTTTTCAAGAAAGTCTACAAATATATACCCAATTATTTTCAATCTTTTTATCTAGCATATTTCTAATCCTGATATACCTTTGAACATTTATTCTAGATACACTCATTAATTCATAAATTTCTTGAACTTGTCTTCTATGTGACAACCTCTTACTATAAATTGTAGTCATCAAAACTTTGTGTCCAGCACTTAAATCAGACAACCTCTTACTATAAATTGTAGTCATCAAAACTTTGTGTCCAGCACTTAAATCAGCTCCTTGACTTGTCTTATTAATAATGTTCAATGCATCTTGCAAATTTTCAAATATTGTTTCTTTTACATGACTTTCTAAGCTTTTCCTATTATCAACACCCAACAACTCCAAAACATGAGTCATTTCTTTTTTCTTGAATAGCTTGGAAAATAATTGTGTTCTTCCAACCACATATTTCTTCTCAAAATATTTCTCCCACATGTTTTTGCAATGCAATTTAATTGTTCTTTCAGGTACCATGTGTTCAAATGATATTTGACTGAAAAGAGAATCCTCATTCATCTCCATCAAATTTTCTATGCATGTTGAAACATCTCCACCTTGACTACTATCAATTTGTTCCCCTTCTTGAGTTGCATCTTCTTGAACATCAACAGGTTCTTTTTCAACATCAATAGGATCTTCATGAACATAGGTTCCTCTTGATTATGTTTTGTACGACCATTCATTTGTCATCCCTAATTCAATCGTAGTTTTTTTCTCAAATCCTTTTATTCCCCATTGTACAAAGTATTTAAATTTAACTTCCAAATAATCACCTTCAATAGTCATTCACAAAAAAATGGCTTCAATACTCCTTCACAAAAAATACTTTAATGTTCCTTCCAAAAAAATTCCTTCAGAAAAATTTGCTGCTTCAATTAGAAGTAATATAATAAAATAAGATAAAATGTTGTTTTTTTATTTTTAAATTTAAAAAAAAAACTTTTTATTTATACCAATCCAAGCGAGGGGTCGCTTGGATGCGACCGCTCGCGGCTCGGCTTGTACTCATGGGGATTTGACCGAGTAGGTTTTGGCCGAATCCTATTTGGTCATAACAACTTTGGCCGAATCCTCTTTTGTGGCAGCCACATCACCAAAAAAAATAAAATTGTAGAAGTTTTTCCTTCTGCATCTTATTTCTCCATCAAAACTCCACTTGTTGTCAAAAATAAAAATACACTTTTGTACGGCTTAGAGTCAGGAATATGGTGACATATTTTTTTAGTATTTTTATTTGAACTACTATATTAAATTTATAAAATACTAGAAGTAGGTATATTAACCTATGAGAATACGTTATTCAAAAAATGAAGAAAAATAGTAAAACATATCACAAAATTTTAAAAGTTATTTATAACACCAGAGGAGAGAGCCCCCTTCAAGAATATGTAATTTTTTAAAAATTGATGTATATTTGATAGAGAAAATATGGTGAGAGAAAAAACACCAATTTTGGGTAAGTTCGACTTTGTTTAATTATAATGGATAAATTATACATCAAAAACCAATCTTTTTTTTTCTGCACTGCCTATATATGTCATCTATAACATATTTTGAAATCAAAGGAAAAAAAAGATTATTTACATATAGTTTTTTGGTGGGAGGTAGACCCCCTAATTTGAAGCGTTTTACAACAAATGAAAATTAAACTTTAAAAATTAGAAAAACATATCAATAATTGTTAAAAAAAAAATTAAAAATAATAGGCATAAATTTCATCCATTTTTACACATTTCATTAGTTTACATCATCTTCAAATTCCAAATAAAAATTCACTTTTATGTCGTTAAAGTTGAACAATTTTGGTGTTATTAACCTTTTCCTTTATAAAAGTGTGACACAATACTGTACTTTTACCCACAACATGGGTTATTTTAAAAAAAAGTAAAAATATAAAATATAAAATATATGAAACCCCACAAAGTGGGGGAGCGGGGGCCCTACTACTAGGATCCCCCACGGGAATCCCAACAGGTCCCCTTCTAGTGGGCCGCAATGGCGTGGCAGGCTAATGCAGGAGCATCTTGGGTTTATGAGCTATCCTCCATTCAGTTCTTTTATGTATCAGTTTTATTTTCCAATTGGCAGAGTTTAGTTGCGGTCATGATCCCGATCAAGTTAGTGGTTTTCCTCACAGTTTCCTATTCTGGAAGGTTCATGGATCATTCTCCTATGATCGCACCTCCTTATGTTGATCGAGCATCAAGATTTTCTTCTCATCTTGGTTGTGGGTAACATGTTCATGATTAGAAAGGATCTTCTAGAGATTTGTGTTGCGCTCAAGATTCTTGGATTGTTAGCCATTGTGATCTTTGCATGTGGTTAGTTATTCCTTGGACGATTTCTCCCTATGATCACTCTTTTTTAGTTTACCGATCATGGATCATTGATATGTTTTGGTCAGGACCTATATTTGTAATATGTTTCCTTCTTGGGGAATGTAACTTTTGGCTGACCTGTTATGTAGTTTTCTTTTTATAGAGGTTCAGTAGATCATTTAGAGAGGAGAAAGAGAGACAAAGGTAGAAAGCAAGTTAGGATGATCAAGTAGTATCTTAGAAAAAGACTAAGAGCATATTTTTTTATTGTAATTGGCCATAACTGGGAAGGCCTCACAACTCGGCATGTACTTGTTTATTTGATGAATGTATATTTGGATTTTGTAGTCCCTCTAAAAAATTTTTTTGTTTATTGTTAGCTCCAAGGTTGGACATCTCCATTGGATACTCTCCCACCTTGGCACTGCATCAGGTGGTATTAGAGCAAGGTTATCTTATTGTAGACCCTAGTTTATTTGGTTGTGGGGTAACAAATTCAAATATCTGACCTTCAATTGTAGAGGGTTGTGAAGATGGTTCATGAAAGGAGAGATGCAGATCATGCAGTAATGGATATGCTAAGGAAAATTTTTACTAGGTTAGAAGTTGTTGAAATAGCCTAAAGAAGAGGAAGACCTATTGAATATGTTAGTGAAGATTAAATAGAGGTAGAAGAAGAAGGAGCAGAACAACCACCTATCCTAGATCAGGGCGAGGAAATATTTTTGAGAGCTTTGACTAGTGTGAATGCTAAGCCACACTTAAGTCATCCTGGATATGATGGAAAGTTGTATTTAGATACATTGATGAATTGGATCTCTTATATGGAAAAGTACTATGATTATGAAGGCACTCCTACAGATAGGAAGGTGAAGATTTTTGGTTCAAAATTGAAAGGTCGTGCTTCCTTATGGTGGGAACACATGCAACTTGATAGACAAAGAAGAGGTAAAGATAAGATTAAATTATGGGATAATATGGCTAACAATTTGAAAGGAAAATTCTTACCAGGAGATTACCAGATCAGTTTGATAAGCAGAATTTGAAATTTGAAGCAAAGGGATACTACTGTGAATGAATATATAGAGGAATTCTACAAATTGGATATCATATTTGGACATGTGGATGATGAGGTTGAAAAAAATTCTAGATAATCTGAAGGGATTGAGTACTACTATAAAATATGAGATGAGTTTGGTAAAGATGAATAGCATTGAAGAAGCCTATCAGTTTGTCCTAAAGGCTAAAGAGAAGTTAAAAAAAAGACATGAACAAAGGCAGTGAGGTAGAGGTGGTAGATTCTCTAGAGACAGAGGTAGATCCTATGGAGAAAGTGGGAGATCTGAAAAAACAAAGTAGATAAAGATAAAGCAAAGACATAATGGAAAGGAGAGAGTTCATATAGAGGTATAGGAAGTTATTCAAGATCCAATTACCATAAGAATGATGATCGCAAGAGAGAAGACATGAATTGGTTCAAGGGAACTTGTTTTAAATGTGGTGAAGAAGGGAATAAAGCATTTAAATGTAAGAAGGTTAGTAATAGTAGCAGAAATACCTTGGTATAGGAAGATTCAATGAACACACTAGAAGATGGAGAGAACTTGATGATCAGAAGAACTTGTGGAGTGAAGAAGCTAAAGAGGACCCTTTAAGAAATATTTTATTCAAGACTAGATGTAAGATTGATGGGAAATGTTGCAAGGTAATCATTAACAATGGGAGTTCAAATAATTCAGCATCAAAGGATTTGGTCACTAAGCTAAATTTACCAAGGATGAAACAACCTAAGCCCTACCAGATTTATTGGATTAGAGATTATCATAAGTAACTGGTAAGTGAACAATGTCTTGCAAAATTTAAGATTGGAGATTATCATGATGAATTTCTCTGTGGTATTATGCCTATGGATTGTTGTCATATATTGATAGGTAGACCATGGAAATATGATAGGAAAGGTATACATGATGGAAGGTTGAATAGGTATACTATTGTGGCTAATGGAAAGAAACAAGGACTGTTACCCCTGGTAGAGGAACCTAAGAGTGAAATTTGTACTTATGTAAGAGTTTGTTTGATGGAAGGAAATAAATTTGTCAAGGATCTAAAGAGAGATGATGTATGTTATGCTTTGATTCCTAACTCGCTGATTATGGAAACTGAGATACCTATGGAAGTTGAAGGATTACTAACAGAGTTCAAAGAAATCATATCAGATAATGTACCTAATGGATTACCTCCTATTAAAAGCATCAATCATTGCATGGATTTGATACTAAGAGATATTTTTCCTAATAAAGAACCACACTGGTTGATACCTACAAAGAATGAAGAGTTGAATAGATAGGTTTGTGAATTGTTGTAGAAGGGTTTGATCAGAGAAATCTTGAGTCCTTTTGTATTACATGTAGTGCTTGCACCTAAGAAGAGTAGAGAATGGAGAATGTGTACTAATTCAAGAGCTATAAATAAGATCAATGAAATACCGATTTTCATTGCCTAGGATGGATGATATCATGTATTGTTTGAGTGGAGCAAGATACTTTACCAATATTTATTTAAAGAGTGGTTACCATCATATTAGAATTAGAGAAGGTGATGAATGGAATATTTATTTCATGAAAAAGGAAGGTTTGTATGAATGGTTGGTTATGGCTTTTGGATTGACTAATGCACCTCATACTTTTATGAGGTTAATAAATGAAGTTCCAAAGAAATTCTTGGGTAAGTTTGTGATTATTTACCTTGGTGATATTTTGATATTCAGTAAGAGTAAAGAAGATCATTTTATATATATAAGACAAATATTGTGGAGATTGAAAGAACAAAAGTTGTTAATTAACCTTAAGAAGTGTTCATTCATGAAAGAGGAGCTAGTATATTTGGGCTTTGTGATTTCTGTTGATGGATTGAAGATGGACCCTGAGAAAGTGAAAGGAATAATGGAATGGCCTATAGCTAAGAATGCTATAAGTAAAGTCAGATCTTTTTGTGGGTTATCAAGTTTTTATAGAAATTTCATAAGGAATTTCAGTTCTATTTTTAATGTGATGACAAAGACAATGAGAGGTGATAAGAAGGATTTCATATTGACACATGGAACTAATAGAAGTTTTGAAATATTAAAGTAGAATGTCGTTGAATTACCTGTGTTGGCCTTACCTAATTTTAGTAAAGTATTCTAGTTAATTTTGATGCAAGTGGAAGTGAAATTGGAGCATTATTGAATCAATAAGGTAAACATATTTCTTTTTACAGTGAGAAATTGAATGATGCTAAGAAGAAATACACATTGGATGATCAGGAATTTTATTCTTTTGCTCAAGCCTTGAAGAAATTGAGACATCACTTGATGCCTAAGGAATTTGTGTTGTATACAGATCATAAAGCTTTACAATACTTGGGTAGTCAAAATAAGTTTAATCAGAGACATATGAAATGGGTTGAGTACTTGCAGAACTTTACTTTTGTGTTGAAGCATAGAAGTGGTTTGTCAAATAGGGTTGCAGATGCTTTGAGCAGAAGAAGCAATTTTTTGATAGAGATGAGAGTGGAAGTTCTTGGCTTTGATTAATTGAAGAATATGTATAAGACTGATACTAATTTTGCAAAATCTTGGAAAGTATGTAGTGAATATGATATTGATTAGCAGAGTAAGTGGATTGAATATTTCATTTAGGAACATATGTTGTTTAAAGGAACTCAGTTGTGTATACCAAGAGTATCAATGAGGATTAATCTCATCAAGGAGAAACATAGTGGTGGACTTGTAGGACACTTTGGTATTGATAAGACCTTGAGTTTTCTTTAGGATAAATATTTTTGGCCTTGGATGTATAAGAATGTTCAGAAATTTGTGAAGAGTTGTAGAATTTGTCAAGTGGCTAAAGGAGTAAGTTAGAATACTAGATTGTATACACCATTACATGTTCCTATTAGACCTTGGGAAGATATTATCATGGATTTTGTCCTTGGCTTTCGTAATACTCAAAGAGGTAATGATTCTATATTTGTTGTGGTGGATATATTTTCTAAAATATCACATTTCATTCCTTGTAAGAAGACATCAGATGTTGTTCATGTAGCTAACTTATTTTTCAAAGAGATTGTGAGATTGCATGGATTATAGGTAAGAGTATTATTTCTGACTGCGATAGTAAGTTTGTGGGTTATTTCTGGAAGAGACTTTGGAATAAGATGGGTACTAATTTGAAGTGTAGTTCTACATTTCATCCATGGACAAATGGACAAACTAAATTTGTGAATAGAAGCTTGGGTAATTTGTTAAGATGTTTAGTTGGTGATAAGCCTGGAAGTTGGGATTTGGTTTTAGCACAAACATAGTTTGCATATAATAATTTGTGAATAGGAGTACAAGAAAAACACCATTTGAAGTTGTCATAGGTATGCATCCCAAGGGAATATCATAATTGAATAATCTTGGTTCAAGAGAGAAGAAAAGTGTTGAAGTAGAGGGTTATGTTGAATACATGAAGACTTGGCATGATGAAGTGAAACTTAATTTGGAACATAGTAATCAAAAATACAAGGTTACTATTAATAAGTCTAGGAGACATAAAGAATTTCAGGTTGGTGATGAATTCATGATTCATTTGAAGAAAGGAAGATTTATTTTTTGTACTTATAGTAAGTTGAAGATGAAGAAGTTTGGACCTTGTAAGATATTGAATAAATTTTACAGTGGTATTGCTTATGAGATTGATTTACCGGTTGACATGGACATATCCTCTATATTCAATGTTTCTGATTTGTATGAGTATCATGAGTCAGATGATGAATTAGACATAACAAAAGAATATCCTATGAAGTGGGAATAAATTATTGAATAAATCTTGGATAAAAGAGTTGGAAAAAGTACAAGAGGAAAGGATTACATAGAGTATTTAGTGAAGTGAAAGAATAGACCAGTTGAAGATTCTACATGGATTTCTCAGTCTGAGTTGGATCTGATGGATTCTTCTCATGTAGCACACTAGTTCTAATTTAGGAGCATCATTTTTAATTACCTCATGTGTATGATGTAGGAGCATCTTAGGTTTATGAGCTATCCTGCATTATGTTTTTTTTGTAGCAGTTTTCTTTTCTAGTTGGCTGAGTTTAGTTGTGCTCATGATCCTGATCAATTTAGTGGTTGTGCTCATAATTTCCTATTCTGGAATGTTCATGGATCATTCTCCTATGATCACACCTCCTTATGTTGATCAAGAATTTAGATTTCCTTCTCCTTCTGGTCATGGGTAACATGTTCATGGTTAGCGAGGATCTTCTAGAGATTTGTGTTGCACTCAAGATTCTTGGATTGCTAGTCATTGTGATCTTTGCACGTGGTTATTTATTCCTTGGAGGATTGTTCCCTATGATCGCTCTTGTTTATTATACTGATCACAGATCATTGATATGATTTGGTCAAGACCTATATTTGTAATATGTTTCCTTCTTGGGGAATGTAACTTTTGGCCAACCTATTGTGTAGTTTTCTTTTTATAAAGGGTCATTAGATCGTTTAGAGAGGAGAAAGAGAGACGAAGGTAGCAATAAAGGTAGGATGATCAGGTATTAGATTAGGAAAATATTGGGAGCATATTTTTTGATTGTAATTAACCATAACCGGGAAGGCCTTGCAGCCCGACATGTACTTGGTTATTTGATGTATGTATCTATGGATTTTATAGGCTCTCTAAAAAATTTACTATTTATTGTTAGTTGCGAGGTTGGACATCTCCATTGGATACTCTCCCACTTTAGCACTGCATCACAGGTTGCCTACCACTAGCAGCGTACGTTGCACGATGATAGCCAACCAACCATTGTCATCACATGTCCTGCGACAAGGAGGATCGGGGGGTGGTGGCCTCGTGCCCCAATGAAATTTTAAAATACCGAACACCCTATGGGAAAAAAATTATTTCAATTCAATGCTCACTAATGGGATTTTTGACATTTTGGAATTTTTTGATTTTTTTGGTGGAATTTGAAGATGAGAAGGAATTTTAAAAGAAGCCTTTTGGGGAATATGAGGAGACGCTCTCAGATTATAAAAGAGTGTCTCCTAATTTCATTTATTGTTTTGTTTCATTTGTTGTTCAAGGAGAGCATGGAAGAGATTTCAAGAGGAGAGGAAGCTCATTTGAAGAGCAAGCAACCAACCAAGTATCAAGGTGATATTTGGTTTTTTATTTAATAATTTATTTATTTTATATAGTTTTAGTTTCATATTTTCATTTAGATTTGATTTAGTTTTAGTTTTATATTTATAGTTAGATCTAGATTTAGTTTTAGTTTTACATTTAGATTTAGTTTTAGATTTAGGTTTCTCTTAGATTTAGATTTAGTTTTAGTTTTAGATTTAGATTTAGTTTTAGTTTTCGTTTTAGTTTTAGCGTTAGATTTAGATTTATATTTCTCATAGATTTAGATTATAATCATTATTTCAATTAATATTTAGACATAATTTTAAATATGGAGGGCAATATCACCATATTGCTTTACTTTTAGATTATTTAGATGATTCATTTAGATGTATATTTTTTAGATTATTGATTTAGATTTGGATTATTTAGATATATATTTTAATATAGTTTCACTATAGATTTATTTTTAAAATGATTTTAATATAGTTTCATTGTTTAATAAAGATTTTAATCAAATTTCACTATATAGTTTCATTCTTTAGTATAGATTTTAATATACATTTTAATATAGATTTTGTTGTACATTTTAAGATTAAAATCATTCTTTAATATAGATATTAATATAGTTTCAATCTTCAATATAGGTTTTAATATAGATTAATTCAAGTTAATATAGATACATTATTTTAATCTAGATATAGATTTTACATTAGATTTACTTGTAAGAAAGTCATGAGGAATAATTTTAAATCTTTCCTTTTGTAGGCATTATAGATTTTAAATTGATTTAATCTTCATGAAGCTTCTTTAATATAGATTTAAAATACATTTTTTAATATCAGAGAGTCAAAATAAAATATTAATGGGTGTAGAAATATTTTTTTAAGAAATTTTAAAATACATTATTGATTTCAATTTTGTTTCCACAATCATGTATACTTTTCTTCTAACTATTTCTATATACTAATGTTTGTTTACAAAGTTTTAGCATAACATACAAGCTATGTATTTCTCTAATAATGAATCGCAAATCATTATTACGAGCCCAACTGCTTCTGTGGCCTCAAACAATTTCTACAAAACTGATGTGGACAAATGTGCATGAATTGCAACATTATCCATTAACTATGTTGAGGAATTGGAAATATTAAAGATGGAAGATGTTTCAAAACTTGCATGTGAAACATGTGCAGAAGTAGATGCATTTTTGTCAATGATGAAAGAAGTGTATCACAATCATTGTTTAAATAAAGTTCGCATACCATGCTCATCATTGAATATTATGTGATGTACTTACATCATTATGGAGAATTGTTTTATATATAGTCAGTTCTTATCTTGGCTATAATACTTCTCTCTTCATTTGAATATTTCTAATGAGACTTATATTTTCCCTTTCATTTATGTTATTTTGATGAACAACAAGCAAAAAATAAATTGTTTTCAATATTGAAGTGATGTGCACTACTATACTTGGAAGGTTTTGCAACATGTTTTGTTGAACTCTTTATTTGTAATATTAACGGCTTTCAAAAATGTGTTCCATAAAAAGGATGCTTTTAATTACAATGGACTTATGGGTTTAGTATGTGAGGCACTTAATTTTCTCTCAAACCCATATGCAAATTCTATCCATAATCCTAATCATAATGGTAATATTCATCGTAAGTGTAACCATTTATCCAATAACATTAATAGAAATCCTAAACTTCAATAAAACCTACCATAATAAGCATTATCTAAAAGTTTAATTCTAATTTTAACTTAACCCTAACTATATTAAGAACAAACTAAGATCCTAATTGTAACCCTAACTATATTAAGTACTAACTATGACTCCAATATGAATTTTGACCATAATGTTACATGCTACACTAACTATGATGCTAATCATGAGTGTAATCATAAATCTAAACCCTAAACCCTAATATTTAATCCTAACCCTTATCTTTAATTCAAATATTATACCCTTATGCTACCCTTAATCCTACTCATAAACAAGCTCATAGCCAAACTCTAAAGACTACCTTAACCTAACAATGACATAAACCTAAACCCTAATCTTACCCCATCGTGACAATGACATAAACCTAAAACCACAACCCTAATCTTAACGTAACTCTAACCCTAACCTTATCCCTAACTCTAACCATAACCATTAACATAATACTACTTCTAACTCTAAATTGTACACCCTAATCATACCTTGATTTTAACCCTAACCCTACACATCGTACCATGACCCTAACTATAAACCTAACCCTAACCATTAAGATGATACTAATCCCACCCCTCACCCTACACCCTATTCCTAAACCGTACATCATAACCATAAATATGACCCTAACCCTTACCCTAACTCTAACCCTAATCCTAACCCTAATCCTAACCCTAACTCTAATCCTAACCCAAACCCATAACCATACATCCTAACCATAAACTTCATCATAACCCTAACCTTAACCCGAACCCTAATCTTAACCATAATGCTAATCATCAAGATGATATTAATCCTACCCCTCACCCTACACCCTATTCTTAAAACGTACATCCTAGCAGTAAAAATCACCCTAACCCTAACCCTAACTCTATCCATAATCCAAACCCATAATAGTACATCCTATCTTTAATAATCACTGCAAACCTAATTATAACCCTACCCTAACCCTAATTATAACCTACCCCTAACCCTAACTGTAAAAATCACCCTAACCCTAACTCTAACCATTAAGATGATACTAATCGTACCTCTCACCATACACCCTATTCCTAAATTGTACATCCTATCCATAGATATTACTCTAGCACTTATCCTAACCCTAACCCTAACACTAACCTTAACTGTAACTCTAACCCTAACCCTAACTCTAACCCTATCCCAAACCATAATTGTACATCCTAATTATAAAATTCACTGTAATTGTAACCCTAACCCTTACCCTAACCCTAACCTTAACTCTAACCCTAAATCTAACCATAACCCTAACCCTAACCCTAGCTCTAACCATTAAGATGATACTAATCCACTACTACATTTGGGGCCAAATTTTGACAGAAGTTTTTGACGGGTAACTTTTTCTTACGAATTTGGTGTTTTTTTTTTGTAATAGGCCCCAATGATGTCGGTATTCTGATGGGTGTTTAATTGACCATCAGAACTCTGATAGATTCGAGGTATACATTAAAAAAAAAAGTGAACAGCCTCATCATTTTCATTTCGATTGGAGAGCGGGAGAAAAGGAGCGACAGCTAAGTGCGGGAGAAGGTATGTGATTTCTTCATCTTTTGAGCCTTTGGCATCATATTCGAATGCATTTCATTATATTGTTGAGGGAGTTGCTCTCTGAAATGACTGCATTCTACTGGTGTCTTTCCCTAGCCAGTGCTTTATCTCTATTATTTGATGTTATTAGTGCTTGTGCTCAAGAATATCGATTCAATGTATTCAAATGTTTGGATTCATGTTTGTTGATATTACTGGCATATGTGTTTAATGACGCCATTGTATATTATTTTCACTGAAATGACTGTAGTCTACTGGTGTCGTGCCCTAGCCTATGCTTTAACTCCATTATTTGATGTTATTGGTGCTTGTGCTCAAGGATATCCATTTTTTTGAAATGTTGACTGTGGTTATCAAATGGACAGCCTCTGAGCTTCTAGCTAGGCGCCATTTGTATTAATAGCTTAGGGCATCAAATGTATTGTATCATTGATAGTTGAGACTTTGTTAAAAGGAAATAGGACAAAGAATGATTTTTATTTAGTTTCTCTATTTTGATCCCTAAGTGGCTTACAACCCTAGAGAAGTATATGCAGATTTACGGATCCAGTTGCAGGGTACATAGCAGCCGATAATTTACAAGAAATCCATGCATCCAATTTGAATAGAAATTAATATAAAGAACTAGGGTCCTCCAATGGCCCAATCATCCAGACCTTGACTGTCCCCTCAACCAGTGAGCCTTCAAAACTGGGTTATCATGCAATCAGTGAGTGATCCTTCATTCTCCTGGTCTGCCCTACATCCAAACATATTGGAAATATACAATACAGTGATAATAAGTCTTTCACAATCCCCCTTCCCTCAAGGAATACTATCAACAAGTGACCCTTTTTTCTTATTAGCCATATCCAATGTTTCATTGAAGTCACAGCCAAGAATGAAGGTCACCTTACCCATGCCATTCATGGATTCTGAAATGTTGTTCCAAACTCCTGAAAACTTTTCTATTTCTTCTTGTTGGTTCTTTAAATACTTCTTCTACCACAATGTCCTCCTGCCCCATCTTCTTGATCTTCCTGGCTAAAGCAGATGAATCCACACACAATAACCCAAAATGAAGGGTTTTGTATCCTTTAATGAATCTCAGT
>MU224507.1:250936-289184 GCA_018584345.1 Thuja plicata
CCCTCAACCTCAATTTTCCCATCCTCAATGAGATCTTGCACAAAGTGTCTGAGCTTCATGCATTTCTTGGTATCATGTCCCTTGATGCGATGATAATCACAATATTCATTATCTCTATACCAAACAGGTTTAGGTTGATTCTCATCAAAAGGTCGAGTATTTGGGTAAACTATCATTCCTTGATCCGCAAGTTGTTTGAAAATCACATCTAAAGGCTCTGCTAAAGCTGTGAATTGTCATCATTGTCGATTGTCATTGTTATTTTTGTTGTTGTTGTTATAATTGTTGCGCGGGAACAAGAATGATTGATTACGTGGTTGCTGATTATTCTGATTGTTTTGATTCTGATTGTTCTAATTGGGTTGATTCTGATTATGATTGTTGTTGTTATTGTGGTACTGGTTTTGATTCTAATTGTTATTGCAATTGTTTTGATTGGTGTTATTGGACGCTTGAACATTTTGAACGTGCTTGGCATCAGTCACTCCATCATTGACAACTCCTTTGTTCTTACTCCAAAACTTTGGTTTATCATTATTGGAAGGAGTATAATATTTGATAGTACCTCTTTGCGAAAGGCCATCTTCAATGTCCTTTCCCTTCTTGACAAGGGATTCAAAGGTATCTGGTGAAGCCATCTTCATTTGGAAGGACATCTCAAGGATTAAATTCTTTGTGAAGATGTCAATTAAATGATTATCAGGTACTTTCCATGGCATGCGATTTGCAATATGTCTCCATCATTGTAAGAAACTAGAAAAGGTTTCTCCATTCTTTTGTTTAGTATTACACAAATCGCTGAGTGTTGTTTGATGCTCAATGTTATACGAATATTGTCCAACAAACTTCTCTGCAAGGTCAGAGAAGGTAGAAATTTACCCATAAGGAAGGGCCATGAACCATTCCAAGGCTGCTCCCCCAAGACTCCTAGTGAAAAGTCTTTTCAAATAGTTCTCATTATAAGCAACCTCTTGACATGCAATGTAAAATTCCTTGAGATGTTGGAGAGGACATGTTTCTCCCTTGTACTTTTCAAATTTAGGCATCTCAAATTTTAGTGGGAATGGTTGCATAGTGATTGACTTGTCAAATGGATAGGGACAAATCTCTTCAAAAGAGAACTCCTTCTTGCCCCCACTTTGTAAACCTTGTACAATACTTTTGAGCTCATTGATTTGTTGGGTGACATATGGGGTACTTTGTGTGAAAAATGGGGGTACATAACCTCCAACTCCTCCAAATTGTGCAGTTGAAAAGTCTGTGGAGGTCATACCAATCGTCGGGGGAGGTATATATTGGTAAGCTTGTGATGTATTGTTTGCGGATGTTTTTGCCCCCATTGTTTGAAATAAGGAAGTCAAGGGCATGGAAACTTGCCCTATGTTGTTGACATTAGCACTTACTCCTTGAGTTGTCGTCATTTGAGTGCTATTATGCATATTATTTTTTGGTAAAGCGCTTATGATTTGTTGGATTTGTTCAGGTGTCAACTGGGGTATTGATATGGCTGTTGATACAGGTGCTGATATTGTTGTTGATGTAGGAGGTTCACTAGCAGGTCTTTTACCAGCGTCACGCGATGATGTAGCATTTGAAGTAGAAGCAAGTGCTGCTGAAGTGGAGGCAATGGCTTTAGTGACATTTCTGGTAAGGAGTGTTTCATCAAAGTCCTCGGGAACTGTGACACCATTATGGATGAGATTCAGAAATATCTCATTACTGTTATGCATTATGGACTTCTCAACCATTTCCAAATTATAGGGGTCTCTAAGGAAGTCAATCACTTGATTGGGCCTTTCGTCTTGATCCACTAATTCGGTTTCTTCAGCCACTTCCTCAGGTTGTACCCCACTTCCCTGAAATTACTGTGTGGCAAATGGATTCTCTTCATGATTAGTGTTGGATGTTGTTCTCCTCATGTTTCTGGCTTGGGATCGAGTGACAACCATACAATGGCAGAAGAATGAAAGACAAGGAGATGTGGAAGATGAATTGGAGCAAAGATCTTTGATTTGATTGGATTGGACTTGATTGATTGATCGATTGAATGATTGGTTTGATTGATTTGATTTGATTGGAGATTGATTTGATTGATTGAGTTGATTGATTTAAAGGTTTTTGAGACAAAACCTAAGCATGTTAAACCTTATGATAATACAAACACAAAGGATTTAAAGTAATATCTATCCTACTTGAAGATGGACTTGTGATCTCAAGAAAAACAGGATATCACTAAGGGATTTAAATTACTTGAGACGGACTGATGGTCTACAAGCAATATTGTGTTTGTTTGAGGATGAAGGTCAACAATGCTCTGATTAAGTTCTTTCAACCTAAGGATTTGATTTGATTTTGATCTAATGATCCAAAGGAAGGATGATGATGATGATGAAAGAAGTGGAAGAATGATCCAGAAGTCAGGTGTTTCCTAATCGTATTGTTCAAGAGTGATAAAAGATCTATTGAGTGAGAACTTGGTCATGATCTTGCAAACGGTATTGTTATAGATGATTTTGTCAAGTTTCTCACGGTGTTCAATTCCTTGTTTGACAGATGTTACAATGTGCTAGAATTCCTTGGATTTAGGGGTGGTTTCTTTTTTCTCTCTAAGGACTGAAGATTTAGGAATTTTGGCCTTCTTGTGCTTCTTAAAACTGGTCATGTTATGGAAAAATCAATTTTGGCCAAATGGATGAATGATTTAGGACAAATGGTTTCAGGGTCTGGAAAATGGTCAAATTTTGATCATTTTGGTCAATTTTTGAAGGTCACTATTTTCAAGCGGAGACGGCAGTCTCAGACGCATACAGCAGTCTTCGCAGACGGTGATCTACGCAGACGGTAATCTGCGCAGATGACGGATCCAGAGTGGAGATGGTCGACTGAGACTAAGGCAGTGTGTTGAAATTCTGGGCAAATCTTTGATGTTCGGTCTGATTTTAGAAAAATTGTTCGATGGAAAGAACTTATTTTAAACACACAAACCAGAAAATAACAAACACACGTCTCAAAACAATCCAACAAGGGACAAAGCAACCTTGAGGGATACAATCATATATGACATTGGGTGATTTTATTCTAGCTTTGTAGTATTCTGATTGTGTATGTTCAAGTGATTCTTTCAAACCACTTATGTTTTTACTGGGTCTAGCACATCGAAAAGACAGTTTAAGCAGTAACTACCTAAGGAATTCGGCTTCGCATGAAATATTATAGGCCCATTGCTTGGTAGTCCTTCAGCTCACACAGCATGTCACCCCCGGAAGGGCGCCCGTGTTTTTGCCTTTTGCCAAGCATTGTTTCCGTGCTACGAAGATCTCTTTCGCAACACAATACCCTGGGACACGTATGATGGAAATCTTGGGGGGAGATTCTTCCCTCCCCTTGC
Organism: Thuja plicata; assembly: GCA_018584345.1. NCBI lineage: Eukaryota > Viridiplantae > Streptophyta > Pinopsida > Cupressales > Cupressaceae > Thuja > Thuja plicata. Next base: position 254,325 of record MU224507.1, read on the forward strand.
ACTATAATAAGTCACCGTTCGGAGGTGAATCGGGTAGGCTACTACTTTATGTTTTCTAGTAAGGTTTCATGGCATCCCCACAATCAGTTTGTATGGCGTGAGACACTTAAGTCTCTAGTTCAACCATGCCAGTATGCTGAGGGATATTCACTCAGTATGGACTATCATTGAACATGACCCGCCCGAGCTTGCAGGGATAAAGTGGACCTTTGGGTCGCACCTTGTTTCTATACCAGCCGAAGGGATTACCAGTTTGAGGTCATCCTCTAAAGGGGAAGCGCTCCCTCTAGACAGGCCTCTCTAGAGGCTTGATTAAGCTAAGTTTTCTCTTCACCCAAGATCCGCGAAGGCGAGGGGAGAGGATACAGCTATATTTTAATCAAAGCATCACTTAAATTAAAAAGAGATTTAATCTATGACAAATAGCTCAAAAAAAAGTGTTGAGAAACACTTCTTCAAACACACCAAAAAGAGTTCATTCCAAATTGAACCTAATTAGAGAAACTATGTGTTTTCTACCTAAGTAAAAGACACAATAGTGTGATTAATCATACATGTTCAATTTATTTCCCACTCAGCAAATAAAAGGCTTATAAATGTGTGTTCTTTTGCCTTATGTCATTCGAGATTGTGTGAGATTCATTCCCTTATGTACTCAAGATGTGATGAGGTTCATTTTACCAAATTTATATTCAAAACAAGTGTTTAAACATACAAGTTCATTAATATCTTTCAAAAAAATCTAATAACAGAACCTGCATGCACTTGTTAGTAGTTTGGAATATCAAAATGTGTTAAAAAAACACAAGTTCTGGAAAACAGGCGCAGACGGCGGAGTTTCACAGACGGTGATCTGCGTAGACGATGATCTGCGCAGATGGTGATCTACGAAGACGACAGAATACCTGCGCAGACGACAAAAAACATACAGTCAGATTTTACATAAAACAAGCAGATTCATTAAAACTCAAAAAAGACATTTTCATTAATTTTGACAGTATTTAACCCTTAAAAAGTTTATCCCTGTCAGAAACCCGAGAGTTAAAACACTCAAAATTAATAAAAATTAATTTTAAAACAAAGTTTTAGAAGCTGCTTTTAAACAGGCGGAGATGGTAGATTGTATGCGCAGACGGTGATCTGCGCAGACGGCCGAGTGTTCTGAGACGACAATCTGCGGAGACGGCGAAGCCAGAGCGTAAACAGGTCTGCGTGTGAGTTTTTCGATCTGCAGGAAACCTGCAAAAAATATTAGAAAAATAGGGACGTGGGTCCCACTGGGTGTGCTAAAATGTATGTGATAAAAGTATACCTGCAAGGGACAACACTAAAACATGCAAACATCAAGATTAAGCATTAGAAACAAGATTTAAAGAGTTAACATGTTTAAAATGAAATCCAAAACAAAGACCTTCACCACAACCTCCGATGAGCTGAACAAGGGCACCTAATGCCTTGTTGATTTGCTCTTAGAGATTATTGTGGGTGTGCTCTCCCAACACAATAACTTAATCCCACTATTGATTAAAAATGCAAACTGAGAGAGTGAAGAGCTTCAAGAACAAGTATGAGGAACTTGTCTCAAAGCCATCACGAATGATGCAATGTATGCAAAAACTACACTAAGATTGAAGTGCAAGATGAACAAAAACTAAAAACTAGATTCATTCCATTATCCTAGTATATGATTTCTAGATTATGGACTAGAAGCATGAAAGCATGAAAATGAACTAAGAATTCTAACACTATTTTAGCATGATAACAATGCAAAAAATGAAGATGGTTTGCTCTTGGCAAGAGCCTCTATTTATAGAGTTTTGGAGGGAAAGGAAGGACTTGGATGAGGTGGATCATATGTGGCATCCACATAGATGCCACATAGAGGACACAAGGGCAAAAGGACAAGCCATGTAAAAGTCAACCCAAGCCTTTAAGGTTTGAGAGGCTCAAGGTTTGCTCACACATGTGTGAGAAACACTTGGGGAATGGAGTGGGGGATAAAAGAGTGGTTGTATTAAAGGAAGTTGGTGGCTTCCTTTTTAAGGAGTTGCTCACACATGTGGGAGCATTCTATTAGTGCTAAAAAGAGTAGGAATCACACTTTAAGTGTGATTAGTGTGTGTTTAAGTGAGGAAGTAGGTTTATTAAGAAGAATAGGTAGAGTAGGGTAGGAATAGAGTAGGTTTCTAGGTAGGATTAATAGGTCTTATTAAATTTAATCCAAATTAATTTGAATTAATTGTGGTTTAGAAGAATATTAGAAATGTGGGGAAATAAATAAATTTAAGATTTATTTAAAAGGGGATTTATGGAGGGTAATGTATTAAATAAAATTTAATACATTAAAAGGGACAGTATTTAAATTAAATTCAAATACTAAAGGAAGTGAATCATATTTAATTAAATAATTAAATAAATTTAATTAAATAGATAGAAGAATATAACAAATATAATTAATTAAAATTAACTATAATGTTATGGGAATATTAATTAAATTAATATAAGGACGATTTTGGACGTCTACAGTTGTCATGTGCAAGTTTTCAATGTGATGTGGTGTCAATAAACCGACGGATGTGCTTTTTGTCACAATTTCCTACGCAAAAATGACGACGGAATCATGTGTCGAAATACTGACAAATGAGCATTGGAAATCTGACAAATGGCCGTCAAAATTTGACCTCAAATGTACTAATGATCTTACCCCTCACCCTACACTCTATTCCAAAACCATACATCCTAACAGTAAAAATTACCCTAACCCTAACCCTAACTCTAACTCTAATTGTAACCCAAACCCATAACTGTACACCCTAACTACAAAAATCAATGTAACCCTAACTTTAACCCTAACCCTAACTCTAACCATTAAGATGATCCTAATCATACCCCTTACCCTACACCCTATTCCTAAATTGTACATCCTAACCATAAATATCACCCTAACCCTAACTCTAACCCTAGACCAAACTCATAACCATACATGGGTATGTACAGGATCATGGTATAACAAGCTATGGCCTTAAGTGGCAATGAAAAATCAGAAAATCGGGGTTAGTCAACTTGATGTAAAAAGTTTAACAACTTATAAACCTTATGTGAAAAATTTGTAAGAATAGAATTTGCACAAAATTGAATGTAGTTTCTAAACTACTAGCCCTTTTCTGAAAAAAATTAATCTAATTGTTAAAAAATTTAATTTTCAATGTAGTAGTATGAAAATTTCAGGAAAAAAGTTTTAAAAGAAGTACGTGTATGTCTGACCACCTTAATCACAATCAAATGATGATATCTTTTAACAAGATTCTAGATATAAGTATTAGACTCATGCCTGGATATGACGCATATATTTGTGTAATTTTTCCCAACTAAATAATTAATTATGAATTTTCTGCTACAACTTTTTCAGAATTACAAAACTCACGTGTCTGACCACCTTAACTAATTCTAAACTTTATAAAATTGAAAGCTTTTTTTCTTATAGTAGGTGAAGCATAGAATGTGACGTATGTTTGGGATTTCAATAAGGTTAAACCATTTGAAATTTATAGTTGTTTTTTAATCATTCTGTCAATCAGGACTTTAGAGGTAACTCAATTAGAAAATAATTAATAATTACTAAACTCAAAATTTGATAGCACAGTTGATAATCTCTTTAAGAAACCCTTTTTGTTTCATCAATTTAGGGTTAAAAAAAGGTTGCCAGCTTCATGGTCGAAGTCTGGAGATCGGAGGAAATATGGTAAACACATTTTTTAGGTTGACCATCCACGTTTGGCGTTGTAAAGCCGAAAGCTGAGGAAAATACCAAGGCTAATCGGATATCTGAAATAATATCGGATATCCAAGTTTATCAGATATCTGGTATTTTCATATATCTAATATGTCCCACCCAAATCCTACTTTCTATTTGAAATTTCAACATTTTCATTTCAATGCTATTTTCAATTTGATTTTAGTTTTTTAGTTTTTTATAGATTTCATTTTTTATAATATTAATATTATACTAATACTAGATGATAATAGCATTAGTATTAATAAATTAGTATTATATTATTATTATTTATATTAGTATTGTATAATAGTAGTGTTATATTATATTAATATTAGTATGATATTTAGTAATATTATTATTAATATATTATTATTATTTATATTAGTATTATAATATATTATATATATTAGTATTGTATTATATAAATTAGTATTATACTATTATTATTTATATTACTATTGTATAATAGTATAATATTAGTATTATATTTATTATTATTTATAGTATAATAATAATACCTGAGAGAGAGAGAGAGAGACTATTCTCTCAAAGTACACCCTATTGAGCGTTGCTTTTACACAATTCAATTGCTAGGATCTCAAGATTTGATTTCCTCTCTTGAAAGAATAACAAATTTATTCCTAAGGTTCTTCGTGGTCATGGTACAACCTGCTCGGTAAACTCAGTTGTAGATAAATGTGAATGTTCACAAGGAGGCCTTTGCTGGTACTTTCAAGACGTCAAATTGTAAAACAACTCTGGTACTTGTTTTTTGTATTTTCCAATTTATCAATGCATGTAACTTACTAATGATGTAAATTTGTGTTGAACTTGCGAAGATCACCTAACTATCTTACTAAATAAACCTTTTTTGAACTGTTCTTGCAAATTAAATTATGGAAAGATCATAACCCACTAAATATGAATCAGACCATGTCGCAATTCTATACCCAATAGATGCAATCATTTGGAGAGTAAAATGTATCAAGATGCGAGATTTTCAAAATTTATCAAAATCGTGAAGCCACAAGAATGTGCACACACACAAGACAGATTTATCATTGAACCAATAGAATTATCTTTCCCAATCATTCGTCACAGCAAGATCAATGAACAATGACAAACTCCAATTTAATTAATTGCATATCCAAACACAATAAACCCAATTGGCTCTTTGAAAGAAATGAATGAGAAAACACAGATTCATAAAATTCCCATAGACAGTAGAAAATAATCACACAATGAATGAATCACCAATTGTATCTCTTTATTGCATCAAAGATCCAACCCTATTACATTGTTTTAATTATAATATATGTAAAGGAGAAAAATGATGTTTATGGAATAAGAGTGTTTTGATACTCAAATCACTTATCACCTTTACATTTAATGTTTAGCATGGAGGGATAAATAAGATATTCCCTTTTATTCTCATATGCACAAAGGAAGGATCCAAATTGATCAACCCAAAAAGGATCAATGCATAAGTGAATCAATCTATTGGAAATAAGAATAAAGAAGGAGATCCTAGGTTTCCCTCTTAAAGTGTGATGTGTGTGAATGTAAATGTGTGATAGATTTAGAATGATTAAGGATTTGAATTGAAATGAATGATAGAAAAGTACTAACCTTGAAATATTGCAGATCAAAGAATGTTATTTTCTGGGGTCTGTATTCAGTTTTTGGAAAATCCAAAGTATGATCCAGAAAGGAAACGCAGAGATGAACAAAACCTAGAAATATTTTTCCATTCTAATGTCATCTTATGAAAAAGGTTTACCTTGACCCACAAATGTCAACCCTAACCCAATAATGTCGACCCTGACCTGCACAGATCTGAAAGTGACTTTGTTTGCGGATCCTGGAAGTTGGTCGAAAAGGGTATTCAGATCTGGTCTCAAATCTACTGTTCTGAACCTATACCTACAAGAAAAAGAGTTTTTTTTGTTGTGGGGGAGGGGTTTGCCTTAGTAAAATCCTGATTTAGGAATTAACCTTGAAATAAATAAAGTATAGAATGCTAGCAAGTAGTAGAATTGAATCTAACAATGAAGCTATGATATTGAAATAGATATGCAATTGTAATAAAAATGTAAGCAAGTATGTAAATATGAAAGCATGAACTTTAGAAACCATAAACCTCTATGATTGTATTCTTGGAATCCACCTTGAAGAGATGATGAAAGAGTTTTGAGGATTCACAAAGGATCTTGAAGGAAGATCACACCATCATGATGGCTAGATCTAGGGCTTGAATGATAAATCTTGAATGCTTGAACCAAATCCCTTCAAAAGGCTTGAGAGCTTGAATCCTTGATCTTCAATGGAGTAATTGAATGCTTGGGAGGAATACTTGAACACCTTGAGAGCTTGAAAACATGTAGAACAATGGATGCTTGAACAAAATCTTGGTTAGATCATTTTTGCACTTGGAAGACTTAGAGAAAATGAGAGGAGAAGGCTTCCTTTTATATGAAATTAGGGCACAATATTCTAAGGATGCCAACATAGGAGAATTAAATTCCAATTAGACTCGTACCCCTAGAAGAGGACCTATATTAAATATAATTTAAGATTTACCACTTTGGAACCCCAAAACAGCCGACTCGGAAGTGGGAAATGAATTTTGGATGACCTCCGGCAACCGACAGATTTCCAAATTTGAAAGGGAGACCCAAGTCAAGGTCAAGGTCGACCCTGACCTAGGTCAAGGTCAAGGTCAACCCTAACCTAGGTCAGGGTTGAGGTCGACCCTGACCTAGGTTAGGGTCAAGGTCGACCTTGACCAAGGGGGTCAGAACCCCTAGAAAAAGTGTCAGGTAGGATAGAAGGTGCCCGCAGAGGCCCAATCAGGGTCCTGAACCAACACAGAAGCATGGACTGATGCAGAAATAGGATGATGATATGGTAGAGGTCAAAAACATCCCCTAAGGAGGGCTAAATTCTCTTAACATGTAAGTGCTTCCATTTTAAGATGATACAATATATAGTGCTTTGATCTACAAACTCTGAACCCCAAAACTAGGGCATCAACAACTCTAAAAACAATGAAAACAAACTAAAACTCAAGCTTGCTAAATAAAACTACTACTAAATTGATGCTAGATATTTTTCATGGATCCTTGATCCATTTACAATTATTTTTCCCATGAATTTAAGGTCAAACTTTCTTAGAAAGAATAGACAGAGAAATTGGAGCTCCACCATCTTTAACTGCAATCTTTCTTTGGATCTTTGAGTTCTCCCTTGGAATCTCCACTTGGAGTCCCCTATATGGTGAAGAATGATAGAAGGCCTCTAGATATACAAAAATGAACTCCATTTGTGGATCAATCTGATCTAGAACTTTGCTTTAATGCAAAAAATCTCCCATGCTGGAATGACCCAGAATTCGGACCCCGACCTTTGCACTGAATTTTGATGGAGGCAAAATTCACTAAGTCTGAAATTTGGTTTTGGGTCCTCCAAAATTTTGTACTTTCAGAAGGCGAAAGGCCAAAAAATGGTCTTTTCAAAAATGTCCAAGTCTGGAGAAATTCCCAGTTCAAAATTTGGCTAAGTCTGGATGAATTTCCTGTGAGTAGTAGCTATAGAAGTATCTCTGGGTGAGTTTCCCGCAACCTTTTTACTATCTCTTGTACCTCTTCATAATCCACTTCCTTCTCTTCCTATTTACCAATGCATTGTTCTTTCTTCTCCTTGAAAGTGGTCAATTCCAAAGTGAAGAACTTTTTTCTTCTTCATGTTCTACCATTCTCTGCATGTCTTCCTTGAAGTAGAAAAGTTGATGGAGGTCTTCTTTCGCACTAACCCCTGCCAAGATACCCTTGAATTTTTGTATGATCTCTTTAGTTGGGCGTAGAATCTGATGTCCTTCATCTTGTTATAGCTCCAAATTAATACCTATGAAGAAATTTTCTATTTGTTCCACCCATTTCATAACTCCCTCATGTTTTTGGCGTATGCGGTCTAGACATTTCTCGCAAACCTTAATTGTTTTAGCTATAATCTAGATCCATGTGCCAAAATTGTCTAGCTTTGCGCCTTCATATACCTTTAGTAAAATTTGGAAGTGTTTCTTCCAGATTATCTTGAGGTCCTGTAGGGCGTTTTTCCATTTGGTTAATTTGAAATCTAACCTCATGTCACTCTCCATCATGTCTAACAATTTAGTGGTTTCCACCAGGATGGCTCTGAAAGGTATAAATATTGCCTTAATAACTCCTTCTCCAAACTATCCAAAGTCATTCCTCCACTTAGTTCATGCTTGTAAGAAAGGAGTCATTCCTTCTGGAAACTCTGGAGCAACTTTATTTTCAAGGAAAGCTTGTAATGCAACTTCTAGGAAATTTGGGTCAATGGGACCCACCATCTTGTGAATGAATTTCTTTAAAGCCCCATTCTTCTTAGTTAGTTCCTTGATCCTCTCCTCATCCCTATCCATAAAACCCAAATCATTTTTGATTCCTAATGCTGCCATATTTTTACTCCCTTCCCTTGTAGGTTCTCCCAAATCAACCTCCACAAAAGTGTAGTCATCCGGGGTTATCTGTGCCTAGGTGATGTCGGTGGTGGGAACTACTACTTGTGCCTTCCAATTACTCTATGTGTCTTGAGTGACATATGATATGGTCCTTGCTGGTGTACTAGACTCAGCTTGATGGAAGGCTTGGCCTAGGAAGGACATGTCTACCTCTTCCTCTTCTTCTTCTTCTTCTTCTGTGTATATCCTTTTCCTTGGCTGAATTTCTTTAGTAAACCAAGTTGGTTTAGTAAAGGTGGTGACAGGATCATAGGGTGTAATATTCAGTACCATAGCGGAGCCTGATTCATCTTGGGTATCCCCTCTTCTTATATTCCTTCCTCTTTCTCTTCTTTGTCTTCTCCCCCTCCTTTCTCTTGCCCTTCTCCTCCCTTATCCTCCCCTTCTCCAGTAGTATCTTTATCTTTGTTTTTCCCTCCATCTTTATCCTCTGAAGAGTTGGCCCTAAGACTAGTTATTGACTCCAGCATTGTCTAAGGAGTAGTCATTGTCCCTGAATCCAGTGACACTTGGGGAGTTGGGTTAGAGGCATGTAGTGGAGATGAAGGTGTTGGGGTAGGTGCTTGTGAAGAAGGTGGAGGAGTAAGAGTGGGAGTAGGAAGAGATGGTGGTGGAGTAGGAGTAGGAATGGGAAGAGATGGTGGTGGAGTAGGTGTAGGGGTTGGAAGAGATGGTGGTGGAGTAGGAGCTACATCCCTTTCTGGTGACTTATCTAGAGTGGTGTGGGTGGTTTGATCCTCAGAGGAAGTAGGTATACCTTGTGCCCCTATTTCTTTACTTGTACTTGTGTCCATTGTTGGAAGTATCACATCTATTGTGGGATTTGTGAACTGAGTTGGAGGTGGGGTAAGAATAACTTATGGGTTCACTCGCACCTACCTCTCTACACTAACCTCTATTGTTGGATGGAGGGAATCTTGATCTTGGTCTCCAAATCCTTTGAGTCCCTCAAAGTCAAACATGAGGAACTCATCTGAACCAAGGACATCCAAAGGATTATCTCATTCCCCTTGTGTTTCTATCCCTCCATAGGTAGGTGTATCTTTAATGAGCTCCTTTTCACTTAATGTCATTGTCTTGGATCTTGTTCTCTTTATCAAAGGTATATCTTCTTCTTAATATTGTTCCTCTTCTAGTTCCTCCTACAGTGTTTCCGCTTGTGGAGAGGTGGACACTATTTTCCTCTTGTATACCTTCTCTCCCAAGGCATTATTGATAACCAAAGATTGATTGGAAGTAGTGGGGAGTTCCCCTTGTGTGGTAGGTGAGTGATTCGTGGGTGGCTTTTAGAGACTCAAAGGATTTGGAGACCAAGATCAAGATTCCCTCCATCCAACAATGGAGGTTAGTGTAGAGAGGTAGGTGCCAGTGAACCCACAAGTTATTCTTACCCCACCTCCAACTCAGTTCACAAATCCCATAGCGGATGTGCCACTTCCAACAATGGACGCAAGTAAAAGTAAAGAAACAGGGACACAAGATATACCTATGTCCTCTAAGGATCAAACCACCCACACTACTCCAGATAAGTCACCAGAAAGGGATGTAGCTCCTACTCCACCACCATCTCTTCCAACCCCTACACCTACTCCACCACCATCTCTTCCCATTCCTACTCCTACTCCTACTCCACCACCATCTCTTCCCACTCCCACTCCTACTCCTTTTCCTTCTTCACAAGCTTCTACCCCACCACCTTCATCTTCACTATATGCCTCTAACCCAACTCCCAAAGTGTTGCTAGATATAGGGAGAATGCCTCCTCCTCAAAAAATGTTGGATTCAATAACTGGTCTTAGGGCCAAAATCTTAGCCATCTCTTCAGAGGATGAAGATGGAGGGAACAAAAAAGAGAAAGATACTGCTAGAGAAGGGGAAGATAAGGGAGGAGAAGGGGAAGAGAAAGAAGGAGGGGGAGAAGACAAAGAAGACAAAGAGGAAGGAATACAAGAAGAGGGGATAACCCAAGATGAATCAAGCTCCACTCTGGTATTGAATATTGCACCCTATGAGCCTATCACCACCTTTACTAAACCAACTTGGTTTACTAAAGAAATTGATCCAAGGAAAAGGATATACATTGAAGAAGAAGAAGAAGAAGAAGAAATGTCCTTCCTAGGCCAAGCCTTCCATCAAGATGAGTCTAGTACACTAGCAAGGACCATATCATATGTTACTTAGGACACACAGGGTCACTGGAAGGCATAGGTAGTAGTTCCCACCACCGGTATCACCCAAGCACAGATAACCCCAGATGACTACACTTTTGAGGAGATTAATTTGGGGGAACCTACAAGGGAAGAGAGTAAAACTCTGGTGACATTAGGACTCAAACATGCTTTTGGTTTTATGGATAAGGATGAGGAGAGGATCAAGGCACTAAATGAGTAGAACAAGAGTTTAAATAAATTAATTCACAAGATGGTGGGTCCCATTAACCCAAATTTCCCAGAATTTGCATTCAAGGTTGTCCTTGAAAAGAAAGCTGCTCCAAAGTTGTCAGAAGGAATGACTCCTTCATTCTTACAAGCATGCACTGAGTGGAGGAATGAATTTGAATAGTTTGGAGAAGGAGTTATTAAGATAATATTTATACCTTTCAGAGTCATCTTGGTGGAAGCCAATAAATTGTTAGACATGATGGAAAGTGATACGGGGTTAGATTTCAAATTAACCAAATGGAAAACCGCCCTACGGGACCTCAAGATAATCAGGAAGCAGCGCTTCCAAATTTTGGTAAAGGTATATGAAGGTGCGGAGCGAGAAAATTTTGGCACATGGATCAAAGAGTATAGCTAAAATAGTTAAGGTTTGCGAGAAATGTCTAGACCACATACGCCAAAAAAATAAGGGAGTTATGAAATGGGTGGAACAAATAGAAAATTTCTTCATAGGTATTAATTTGGAGCTCTACCAAGATGAAGGACATCATATTTTTCACCCAGCTAAAGAGATCATACAAAAATTCAAGGCTATCTTGGCAGGGGTTAGTGCAAAAGAAGACCTCCATCAACTTTTCTACTTCAAGGAAGACATGTAGAGAATGGTAGAACATGAAGAATAAATAAAGTGCTTCACTTCGGAATTGACCACTTTCAGGGAGAAGCAAGAACAACACCTTAGTAAAGTTCAATAGTAGGAAGTGGATTATGAAGAGGTACAAGAGATAGTACAAACATTGTGGGAAGCTCACCTAAAGATACTTCCATAGCTGGTACTCACGGGAAATCCTTCCAAACTTATCCAGATTTTGAAGTGGGAATTTATCCAGACTTAGACATTTGTGCCAAGGCCATTTTTTGGCCTTTCTCCCTCCAAAAGTCTGAAATTTTGGAGGACCCAAAACCAGATTTCACACTTAGTAAATTTTGACTCCATCAAAATTTGGAGCAAAGGTCGGGGTCTGAATTCTAGGTCATTCCAGCGTGGGAGATTTTTTGCATTAAAGCAGAGTTCCAGATAAGATTGATCCACAACTAGAGTTCATTTTTGTATAACTAGAGGCCTTATATCAGTCTTCACCGCATACGGGACTCCAAGTGGAGATTCCAAGGGAGAACTCAATATCCAAAGAAAGACTACAGTTAAAGACGGTGGAGCTCCAGTTTCTCTCTCTCTCTCTAAGTGAGTTTGACCCTAAATTCATGGGCAAACTAACTATAAATGGATCAACGATCCATGAAAACTGTCTAGCATCAGTTTAGTAGTATTTTTCTTTAGTAAGCTTGAGTTTTAGTTTGTTTTCATTTTTTTTAGAGTTGTTGATGCCCTAGTTTCAGGTTTCAGAGTTTGTAGATCAAAGCACTATATATTGTAATCAAAACAATGTAATAGGGTCGGATCTTTGATGCAATAAAGTGATACAATTGGTGCTTCATTCACTGTGTGACTATTTTATGTTTTCTATGGGAGTTTTATGAATGTGCATTTGCTCATTCATTTATTTCAAATAGCCAATTGGGTTTATTGTGTTTGGATCTACAATTAATTAAATTGGAGTTTTTTGTTGTTCATTGATCTTGTTGTGATGAATTATTGGGAAAGATAATTTTGTTAGTTCAACGATAAATCTGTCTCATGTCTGTGCACATGCTTGTGGCTTCATAATTTTGATAGATTTTGAAAATCTCGCGTCTTGATACATTTTCCTCTCCAAACGATTGCAGCTATTGGGTATAGAATTGTGACATGGTCTGATTCATATTCAAGGGGTTATGATCTTTCCATCATTTAATTCACAAGATTGGTTTGGAAATGGTTTATGTCTATTAGGATTTCATTTTAAGAAAATTTATTTAAACTCTTGTTACCCAAAACGTTTAATTTTCTTTGACAATCTAGATAATTAGATGATCTTCGTAAGTTCAACATAGATTTACATCATTAGTAAGCTACATGCATTGATAAATTGGAAAATACAAAAAATAAGTACCAAATTTTTTTTGCAGTTTGACATTTTGAAAGTACCAGCAAAGGCCTCCTTGTGAACATTCACATTTAACTTCAACTAAGTTTACCGAGCAGGTTGTACCATGACCATGAAGAACCTTAGGAATAACTATGTTATTCTTTCAAGAGAGGAAATCAATTCTCGAGATCTTAGCAATTGACTTGTGTAAAAACAACACTCAACGGAAGTGGCGCTAGGAGGGCCTAAAGATTGAAAAGCTAGATAACATTGGATCTTTCTCTGTAGAATGGTTCAAGAGAGTGCTTAGATCATCTCTGAAAAAGAGGCAAGTTCCTTGAACTCACTCATCACCGCAGAGCTCGCAGCAATAAAGGAAAGTCAAGAGAGAACCCCTCTCACCATCACACTGAGCCATAGAATCTTCTTGGACAGAAATCACACATCATTTTCCCGACTTTCCTCGCAGCCATAAACAAAAATCAAAACTTACAAAATCAGAATTTACAACAGCCCATCCGATGGATTTCTTTGCTAATGCACAAAGCTCACCACTAAACTTTGTTGGGCAGCTCCATGAATTGCCCAAACATCTGGAGAAGTTTTGCACGCGTTTTGTATATGGAGAATCAAGGAGAGAAGAAAATCACATCCATGCCTTCAAATAAATTTGTAATCGCAAGGATATTGCATTCCAAGATGTTGTCTTCCGCCTATTCCCATACACCTTGGGGGAGTTTGCATACAACTAGTACTTGAAATTACCAAGGGGATCTATCTCTGCATGGACTGAGTTTGAAACCAAATTTTTGAACCAATTTAAGTTTTTTGTGGACCCTGCTACCACGCATCACTAGTTCATAACAATGAGGAAAGACCCCAAGGAGCCCATTGCTATGTTCAATCATCATTTCCACAAGATGCATAAAAATTTGGAAGCTCCTTACACTATACCAGAGGCAGCCGTGATACAAGTTTACCTTAAAGCCCTGGACCCCTTCACTTTAATTTTTCTAAGAAGACTTCCCCCTGTGGATAGGGACACAATGGATAAGTTATACAATGAGGCCATAGTGTTTACGCAATAAATGGAACCACAAGAAGGGAGCTTTGGGTCCATGCCTACCGCTGGTAACATCGCTGCCCCGCATCAATTTTTAGAAAGAATTAAAGCTTTGGCAACCCACAGACCTTTGTTGAACCCAACTCTGGCACAACCATTTGTTTCCCCACCACCATCTATTACTTATCCAAGTTATGAGGTTCATAAGACAGCTTTCTTTGAGCAACAGATAGTGCCCCCAACTGAACTTGATGCTCACTTAGCCTCTGAGTTGAATGTCGTAAAGAAACCCCTGTCCCAACTCACCAATGAGCTCACCATGATGAAGTTTAATCCCTCCCAGAACCAAAGTGGATACCAACATATGCCTATTGGTCTTAATTCTTACCCCTAGAATCAAAATCAGAGTTTCAATACCTACAACAATAACAAAAATTCACAAGATAAGCCATTTGGGCAGAAAAGGCCCAATAGACTATGGAATACTTGACTCAGCAATGGTAGCATACCTACCGATATTGATAACACTTTTGAGACTGCTGTTACAAATTTTTTTGGGGCTCCAAATCCATGCCAAGGCAATGATGGATGTGGAAGCAGCCCCTATAATCAATATCCTCAAAACCTGGAGAAACCACCTATTCAGTTTAATGCCATGATGTTTGACTCTTATGAATCTAGAAATGGGGAAAGTTTGGACACCTATACTAAAGAAGAAGAGTTTGTGTTCCCATTATAGAAGGAGAAAGAATCTAAATACTCCAAGGTTCACACCTTTCAAAACAATCATCAAAGTACCAAACAATTTGAGGAACCAAAAGGAACCTCTGACCGATGGTATACCTCCAGGTAAACAACCAACTCCACCATATCCCCAAGCTAGCAACAACCCTACATCTCCTAGAGGTTCGGGTTCTCCTACATCATCTCCACCAAGCACGTTTGCTAGTTATAGAAGTCTGGCTTGGTCAATTGACAAGTATAGTGAGATCAAAGAATTGAAGAAAATGAAGGCGAACATATCTATGTTTGAAATGCTTCAAGGCTTCCCTTCTCAGAGAGAAGTGATCCTAAAATCCCTAGACCATTCAAAATAATGTACAATAGCCAGCAACATGAAAACCACCATGTCCAATATCAACACGTTCAAAGCTTTCCCTACAATGTTTAAGGACAAGGTAAAAGTACCTCCATTCCTACTTAGTCTATGAATGTTTGGAAAAAACTTAAACAACTACCTAATTGATTCAGAAGCTTCATGTAATGTCATGCCCTTGTTTATCTGCCAAGAGCTAGGGATGGTTCCCAAGAAAACAAATTGGGTAGTAATCTGACTAGACAAGACAAAGGTCAAGGTAATTGGTGTGCTTAAAGATGTGCACATCCAATTGGTCGCAGACCCAAGAATACAAGAACACATCAACGTGCACATAGTGGATATTCCTGAAACTTATGGGATGCTGTTGAGTCGAGTATGGACCAGATGTTTGAGAGGTTATTTTTCCACCAATTTCACCCAGCTATGGCTGCCATGGAAGGGATTGAACAACCAAACCAAGATTGATGTTGAGCCTAAATTGAAAAGGATGATCACAGATTATAATGCCCAAACAAGGTCATATTCACACAAACTAACCTAGGTACTTATCGGATGGATGATATCCTCATGTTTCAAATCATGGAAATGAAAGAACAAGATCTCATCCCCGTACAAGGCCTATTGGAAGTCAACCTTAACACAATATCTTCAAAATTTTCATCAGCAGCATGATGACAAGCTTGCAACACCTGGGATGGGACACAGATCCCAACATCCTCCTATTACCAGGATACTGTCGATTACACCAATTGAGCCACTCATAATTCACATGTCCTGATTGTCAAGATGCATTATCATGCATGCTCAACCAAATTGCCTTTCCAACCAAAGTTTTAGAAGGTTTGGGAGCAGATGTCAAGAACCTCGGGAGGGAAAAAAATGTGGCACCTTCCCAAAGGCAGACAACCATACCAGTTAGAGCCCCCTTGCTATAAGTCAAGATGGTGGATTAGATTTAGATGAAAATAACCCTACCCCCAGTATGTTCAGTGATTGGAATTCAGATGATGGTGCTTTCCCACCTTACAGGAAGCCTCCAGCGAACCAAGAAAATGAAGACCCCAAAACTCCTAATCTCAAAGGAACTCTAGGGGTAAGAAAAGAGGAACTGGCCTCCTCAGACAATGAGGAAAAAAAGGAGAGAAATCTCAAAATGAAAAATTTGTTAAGAAATTCCCAATCCAATTCAAAATCCTCAAAACAATACCCAATATGGAAACTTTGTTTCAACGGGTCCAAATGTAAATAGGGAGTCAACGCAGGAATTGAACTGATAAATCTGAGAGGTAATTCCTTCTATGTTTCTTATCGGTTACAATTTTTGTGCACTAACAATGTTGCAAAATATGAAGTGCTAGTTTGTGGACTCCTCCTTTCCCATGAAAAAGGGATAACAACCCCGATAGTGGAGGGCGACTCACAGCTGATCATCAAGA
This sequence comes from Thuja plicata, assembly GCA_018584345.1. NCBI lineage: Eukaryota > Viridiplantae > Streptophyta > Pinopsida > Cupressales > Cupressaceae > Thuja > Thuja plicata. Next base: position 270,649 of record MU224507.1, read on the forward strand.
AGATCTACAGTCAGTATTCTTGTAACAATAAGAGACTCTTGGCTTACTGAAACAAGGCATGGGACTTGATAAAATACTTTGAGGCATTCAATATCAAATCCATCCCAAGAAGGAAGAATATCATTTCTGATGCACTAGTTGTGTCTACTATTTCATTGCACCCAATGGAAAAGTTAAAACTCAAGAAGTTTTTAGCAGAACTCATTGAAGCTCCAACTAACCTAGAAAATATTACCAACTTTCAAGTCTTCCCAGATGACCAACACATCTTGGAGTTCATCATGTACACTAGTGTGTTTAAAAAATAGATCATAGATGAAGGTAAGGAAGAAGTGGAGGAAGAAGTAGATCTAGAAGCACCCCATGATCAGGGCATCATAAATTTAAGAACCAACTCCACACCTAAAGGCATGGTAGAAATAGAAAGGATCTTTGACAATGATGAGACTGATATGAGAAGATGACCGGATATCCCACCCGATGGTAAATAATATGAAACATTCAACCTTGGCACAAAAGATGAGCCAAGACAGGTCCATATCGGGAAATTATGTACCAAAGAAGAAAGGGAGAGAATGGTCTAAATCCTCTCCGAGTATCGAGATGTCATAGACTAGAGCTATGAAGAATTGAAAATATATGACACCTTGGTCATAGTGCATAACATCCCACTAAAACCAAATTCCAAGCCTTTTCGACAATGTCAAAGACTTGTGAACCCCACCATGGAGCCTCTAATACAAAAGGAAGTCCAGCAACTGCTAGATGCAAGAATCATCTTCCCAATTTGACATTCTACATTGGTCGCAAACTTAGTACCAGTGAGAAATAATACTGGCAAGATCCAATTTTGCATAGATTTATGGAACCTAAACAAGGCCTCCCAAAAGGATAACTACCCACTTTCATCTCTAGATGAAGTGCTACAAGTAGTGAACGGTTCCCAAATGATGTCCTTCCTAGATGGCTACTCAGGCTACAACCAGGTGATGGTACAAGAAGAGGATAGGTTGAAAATGACTTTCACAACCAAGTGGGGGAAATTTTCCTATCAACGGATGCCTTTCAGTCTAATGAACATCGGGGCCACTTTCCAAAGAGCAATGGACATAGATTTCAAAGGGCTAGTTAGGAAGTGCATTATCATCTATATGGATGACCTCACAATCTTTTCCAAATAAAGGGTTGATCATATAGATGACCTTAGAAGAGTCCTTCAAAGATGTAGGAAGTACAAAATTTCCCTCAACCCCAAGAAATGTGTGTTTGGGGTCACAAACGGCAAGCTTCTAAGACATATCATCTCAGAAGTAGGGATAGTAATAGACCTCAAATAGGTACAATTCATTCTCAATTTGACTCCACCTCATAGCTGCAAAGTGCTCAAATCATTCTTTGGAAAGATTAACTTTTTTAGGAAGTTTATCAGTGGTTTCGTTGAGATAGTAAAACCCCTAAATGACATGTTGAAGAAAGATGCCAAAATTGAGTGGATTGTCCCAGTGAAGAAATATTTTGAGGAGATAAAAAGCGCAATCGCTACAGCCCCTATCCTCGTCAACCGAGATCACACTATTCCTTTCAAAGTGTATTCCTTTGCATCGAAACACTCATGTGTAGGCATCATCACACAGAAAAATGATGGTGAAGATGAGAGACCGATAGCCTTCATGAGCTGCCCACTTAAGAATGCCAAAGTCAAATACCTTAATTTGGACAAACAATCTTTCTCTTTGGTCAAGGCTGTAAAGAAGTTTCGGCACTACATCCTAAGGAGAATTTTTTTTGCGATAGTTCCCGACGCGGCTATAAAATCTTTTTTAATGCAAAACAAGATAGGGGAGTGAAGGGGAAAGTGGATGGTGATTCTAAAAGAATTCAACCTCAAGATTCAACCAATGAAACTGGTAAGAGGACAAGGCTTGAAAAAACTGATCTCTAAGGTAGAAGAAGGTCTAACATGCCAAATGTACAATGATCAGGGTGTGATTGTGGACATATGGTACCAAGACATAGTCTATCACTTACTACAGAACCACTGTTTGGAAGGAATGAATAGCTCACAAAGAAGGGCCCTAAGAATCAAGAGTAGCTCTTACATGCTAAAATATGGCCAGCTATACAAACACAATTACGAGGGCCTGTACCTGAGATATAAAGATAAGATTGAAGAAAAATAAGTCCTGGATGATTTCCATGACAAATACAGGACATGCCATGAGTCTGTTGAAGCCACTTCCCACCAAATCTTGAGATCAAGATACTATTTTTTGATGTTGTTTAGAGACACCAATGAGCATGTAAGATCATGCCACACCTTCTAGATGAGTGCAACTCAAGAAAGGAACTTGACAATGCCTTTATAGCCAATATACAAGGTATGTCTATTTTCCCAATGGGGCTTGGATTTATTTGGAATGATTAACCCACCTTTACCTGTAGGTCATAAGTTCATCCTAACAGCCACCAATTACTACATGTGCTAGACATAAGCCCAGGCACTAAATAATTGCACCACTGAAGTAGTAACCAAGTTCTTGGAGGAGTACATCATCACCAGGTTTTGAATGTCATTTTATCTAGTATGTGACAATGCCCCCTCCTTTTCCTCCACTATGCTCATGCAACGGGCCTTTGAAAACTAGGCAATCCTCAAATTCTCTTCTAATTATTACCTACAAGGAAATGGCATAGAAGAATCAACAAACAAGAACCTAACAATGGTGATCAAACACCTCCTAGATGAAAATCCTCGAGACTGGCATACTTAGTTGAAATATGCTTTGTGGACCGACCGAGTAAGGATCAAAAATTCCCTAGGAACATCCCCATACCAACTGGTCTATGGCCTACAACTAGTCTTCCCTATGAACTTGAAAATACCAATCCTAAGATTCATGGAGCAGTATGTTGGGGGTGAATACCGAGTCCAAGTTTGACTCATAAATCTCCTCAACTTAAATGAGAAAAGAACTTTATCTCTAGAGCACGTATCAAAGCACCAAGCAGTCATCAAGCGATGGTTTGACAAGAGATCCACCATCAAATATTTTAGGATCTCTTACCATATCCTGATGTGGGATATTGCAAAAGAAAAGATGGGTAGCCACACCAAGTTTTAAAAATTGTGGACAGGCCCTTACCAAATATCAGAGATCCTAGGAGAGAACACCTTTAGGATCAGCACCTTAGATGGAGATTTGACCTCATTTCTAGTCAATGGTAAATTCCTCAATCATTATTTCAGATCTTGATCAAGACTTCCTTTCATCCCTTTTATTTTAGTTTTCTATTTTGTCTGTTTTCTTTCCTTCTTTCTTTTCTTTCTTTCTTTTTTCTTTTGGTCCAACTTGCCCCCTTTTTTTTGTTTGCGTCTCTACCTTCCCCTTTTTTGTGTCAATGCTTATTGTTCCCCTTTTTTTTCCTTGGGTCTATGTGTTTTGACCCCATCCAAAGTAGTCCCTAAAATTGGAGCAGATGTATTTCTTGGTCAAAATCTCCGAAGAAATGATCGGCACAGAGAACATTCCCAGAGTCAGAAGTGATGACGTCTTCCATTGGTAATTAGAGAGATGTCTGACCCTTGGTCATACCAATCACAAAGAACACTAAAAAATGGCACCCAAGAGCGCTGGTGATTGGAGCACTTGTCAGTTGTGACTAGCCTTAGTGCATTGACTCAGGCACCCACCGATCCCAGAACCCAAGTCTAATAGATGTGAACGGTAATAGGAAAGAGGGAAGAAAAGAAGGATAAAAGAACAAATGAACTAGATAAGAATAGATAACCCTCAAGCAGTTACAATCAAAAAACCTTGGTAGCACATCCTAATCGCTAATTTGGTTACCCCAAATTAGAATATGTACCTGATTACATATGTGAGAGATACAAAAATCTGAGTCATAGTGTGACCTGAAAAGGAAGGATAAAAAAGAAATCATTCTCAAAATGAGATTCCCCTGCATACCCCTAAACTCTAGCATATAGAATAGACAAGGGTGACTCTAGAAACCTCTATTGGGGCTATGGATGCTTGATCGACAGTAGAGAAAGGTTAGATTGGGATTCAGGGAAAACTTTATCAGGGCTATGGACGCCTGACTGGCAGCAAAGCTCTTTCCAGAAAGCCCTGGTCTACATAACAAAGGTTGGGAGCAGTTGACAAACGCTCTAGTCACCACATTCAAAGGAAGAGAAATGAACCCACCTACACACACACTGGAAGATAAGTGAAAGACTTTGATCTTGGGAGTCAGTAAAATACTATTGACACGAGCAGCCCTTGGTTTCTGTTTCACTACAAAGATCAATTTACATAAGGGTTTTGCCGATAAAGAAATTCCTTGGTCATTCCTCCTTTTTCCTGGGACCATTTCTTGTGGGTCCATAATACACACCCCATCTTGGCCCTAGGGCCATCGGCACCCCCCTTTTTGGGGGGGGCTTCTTTTGCTTCTGCCTTCTCCCCCCTGTTTTCCTCTTTGCTTTGGGCTCTCTGAGTTTTTTGCCAGGGCTCTGATTGAGAAGTGTAAAGTATTTTTCAAAATTTCACACTTTCGCACCTTTGGGCTAAAGAGATCATCTGATCTTTGAAAGTGTGAAATACCAAAAAGACTAAAAAGTGCCAAGTCCTTCTAGACTTTCACACTTTTGTACTAACGAGGTCATCTGAACTTCAAAAGTCTAAAACTTTGGAAGTTCGGGCCGCACATTTCAGGGTTTTATTTTCTGAGATTCCAAAAGGTGTGATGTCACCCACCTTCAATGAAAGTAGCCTCACGCTCTTTTTTCTCATTCTACTCTCGCTTGTCAATTTTTTCTTCCACTTCCTTGTTATTTTACCTCATCGCACATTTTCTTTGTGTTTTGTGGTTTCGGATCTTCAGCTCCACCTTCGCACCTTTGTAGGTTGGTTTCCTTTCCCTCCATCCTTTTCTTTCATGGTTGTTCCCTTTTCTTGGCCTTCATGTGCCCTAGTTGTGTTTCTTGTCATTTTTTTAGCAATCCCTAGCTTTCCTCTTTTGCAGCCTTGGTGCCCTTAGGTCGCCACGTCCTTGGCCCTAGGTTTTTAGGAATCTTTTGTTGTTTCATTCATCTTTAGGGTTGTTTTTTAGTTTTTAGGTTTTTCTTGTCTTCTTGACAGTCGCAGGTTTTTGGCCTCCGAAACGCCAAAAATGGACCCTTTTCATCAGATCCTGAAGCTCGAAAACACCAAGTACCAAAAAATTTTAGACTTCAAACTTGTGGAGGTTCGATGATTCAAGGTTCTCAAAACCTTTGACATCTGACACATTGAAAACAAGGTCACCCCAAGCCTTCGGCCTTTCACACTTTGAGAATATTTTTCATATTTGCACTCCGAATTCCCAAAAGGGGAATCCTCAACTTTCCTTCAGCCTTTCACACCTCAAGAAATTTTGGGCTTTTGCACGCCAAATTTCTATTTCACCTTTGCACTTTGAATGTCTGAAAGAACCCCATTTCAGCCCCTTTTTCAGCTTTTGGCCTTTCACACCCCGACCATGTTTTCGGTGTTGGCAAGTCTGAATGGCTGAAACTGCACCAAGTTTCATTTCTGACTATTTTGGGGCCATGACCTCTATTTGTTGAATTTTTTCAGTTTGCTTTGCTTTTCTAAATATTTTTTTTTTAATAAATGTTGATGTTTGCATGTTTCCTTTGCAGGAATCCCAGAAAGGAACATCGATTCACCAATGAAGTACCTATTCAAGGGGTACTACCCTCCATCTAAAATTAGGAACCACCAATATAGGAAATGTGGGATGGAATGACTTCCTTACCAGATGTTCCAAGCCTACTGGGAGATCTTTTGATTGCACCTCCATGGTCCTATCAGGTTTGGTAAATGTAGTAGCACACCCAGTATCAGTTATGTCCTCAGAATTGATCATGACCCTGGTGCACCACTATGTGCCCGATGAGATGGTAGTCAAGAACAGGGAAGGAGATGTGGTCTTATCCCTCAGACCAGACAACATTGGATATGTCTTCCATCTTCGGAAAGGGGTAGACCGATTCTATGAACTTTTTGTCAACAAAGGCCTAAAGTGGTTTGCAAAACACACTCTATAGGCATATGAAATCACCAATCACAAGTACCTAATTCAATCCCTGCCAAAGAACAATCTTTAAAGGATTGACTTGAGGAGAGGATACCTCAAGGATGAAATCCAAGCTGCAGTTATGATGTTGAGCCAGTTGTATGGACTACCTCAGTCCATTCAGCTCGAAAATGGGACAATCCTGCTAATTGAGAGGATTAAAGGGTGAAATGCCAGGTTTGATTGGGAAACCATTCTAAGTGATAACTTAGATGATAAATTAACATCAGTGAAGCACAACCCAAAATTATACATGACCTTATACCTGGTGTACTTACTAGCAGCAAGGGAAAAGTACGTGGGGCTAGTGAAACAAGGAGCCTTTAGCCAACCAAATGTGTTGCCTTTCATAGTATACCCACAATTGAAAAGGAAAGCAAAGATGAACAAAAATAGTCCTGATTATAAGGTGGTAAATGATGCATGCATCTTTGCAATCATCCATTCCATAGAGGGTGATTATGCCAAAAGGCTATCTGAAGAGGTTGCAGCTAAGGTTAGGGAAATAGGAGCCTTTTACCTACAGTTTAGAACATTCACCTACATCAGGGTAGCCAGATCTACTCTCAAACCCAAGAAGCTGCCTAGATACCCTTTTGATTGAATCATTATCATAGAAATGGCCAGACAGCTAACAGATGCCTATGAACACATCAAGCACAACAAGCACTAATGGGATTTACCTATATCAGTCAGGCCATATACTCTATATGAAATGAAGATATGCAAGTCCTTGGAGTTTGAGTGGGATGAGTTCCCACTAAAGTTGTATTCACACATCACACCCAGGTTTGACCCTATAGGTATCTACAGCCACATCATGGGTAAACACTATGTCCATGAGCCACACATAGAGGATCATTGGATGAACTATGTGGATGATTATGAAGTCTAAAAAAGGGACTATTGCAGGATGACTTTGACATTGGCAGAGGATTCCTTAGAGATCAACATCCCCCCCAAGGTTTGGGACAGAGACACGAAAGATTTATTGGACCCTCTGTACAATAAAGATAAAATATACACTCGACCAATCCTAAATGCCAAGGTAGATAAAGATGAGAATGATAGCATCAAATTCAAGGTGAGGCATATAATCAAAGCTACCAAGTCATGGATAAATAAACCTTTCCCAATGGATCCAATTCCTATGAAGCCACAACTGAATCCTCCCACAAAAGTGGACATGAAACGTGCAGAGAAGCCCACAATGCCTATGTTCAAGAAGGCTCCACCGCAGAAACTAGGGATGGTGTACGGCCATCAAAATCCCATTTTATATGGATCCAATCCCAAGCATAAGAAGCCAAATACAAGGATGACAGGGAGTATAGCATCATGACCACAGAGAACCTTGGGAATAACTCCATTATTCTTTCAAGAGAGGAAATTGAATCTCGAGATCCTAGCAATTGACTTATGTAAAAACAACACTCAACACACCCTTGGAATTCCTTGGGGGTAATAAAGAAGGAAAACATTAGTCATAGTTGTTTTGAGGTCCTTGGGACCCTTACCTTGTAATAAGGATCAATTTGTAAGATTGGTTTCTACAAGGTATCATTATAAACCTTGGGGGTCAAACTCAGTCAAAGATCCAAAATAGGTTGTTTAGGTTTATTTTTTATTTAGAAGATGGTTTTGGGAATTTCCAATCCATCTAGGGTCCTAGTAGGTCCCAGGGAGAAAACTGAAGAAACTTTACAATAAAAGTTGTAAAAGTTGCAAAAGTTGCTTGACAACTTTTGCAACTTTGTCATAGCCATCCCCCAACGGCTCCAATCTTTGAAATTTGGTTGTGAACATTGGATTTTGGTTTTATATGTTCAAAAATGTTGATCATGAAAGACTAATCATGTAATACACAACTTGGTGGCAAGATTTTATGAAATAAATTTTGTTTTCTGATAATTTCCTAGTGTTCCATACAGTACGACTGTCTCTACAATTGATTCTTGTTGAAATCCTATATGTTTTTTTGGTATAAGGTGTTAGGATTCTAATTTAATTTATTTGAGTGGATTTTTTGGATTTAGAAGGGAGAAATTATCAGTTCAACCAAGACAGGTCTGTAAACCATCATTTCACTAGGGCGTTGCAAAGATGTGCCCCTAAATTGCCAATCCACCGTGGGATTCACATGGACCTTGGTGAAATGAAAGTAGGGGGAGTGTAAATTATGATTCCATAAGGGAAGATCAAGAGGATTTTGTTTATCCACTTTTCCACCAAGCCCTAGACTGAGCATCTCTATGTGCTCAGTGACCATTAACTGCAACCTAGTGCACAAAGACTTGTAGGGAGTGGATAGGTTGAATTTAATGTTGGATTGGTTTCTCCTAGGGATGTTCAGACCTATTCCATGTGTTTTATTATTTTTATTAATCCATCTTTGAATACTTTCTTTGAATACCTAGCCTAATTAGCCCTTTTAGGCCTCTGCACTTAGTGTGAATTTAGTGGTACAGTGAAGGGAATGGATCTTAAGGCTTTGTTATTGGAAAAATATTCCAAAGGGGTATTCAAAATAATAATTTGTTTAGTGGGGTCTTTGGGATAAATGATGTTTGTCTCAGAAAAAACCTATGAACAGGGCTACTAGGAAAGCCTATCCAACTAGGCCTAGTGGAGAAGTTTGATCTTTGGATTAAATAGGTCTTTGTAGAAACCCTTAGTGGGTAATAACTTAATTTTTTTGGGTTAATTGGAACCCTATTCCATTCCCTATCAATGATGCACTGGTGTGGGTTCAAAGGAAGTGTTTAAGGAGGACTTGTGAATTGAACTTAGGATCATCCTTGGTTGGTGTGTTCAGCAAGTTGAAGGAGTTGTTCTAGTGAACAAATGAAGGTTGTTAAAAACTAGAAAAGGATTATGATGTTTGTTTTGTATTGAATTATATAAAGACATTAAAAGTTTTGGTTGGGCCTATTTTCCAACCTACCCTACCGACCTCTGTATTATTAACGATATAAAAAATCTTTTGGAAGGTAGCATTATAGACCTTTTTAGTTCATTCAAAAGCTATGATAATGTGATCATGACCTTTGAAGATTCTAAACCATATCCTAATGATTTTTTACCATTTTTATACCCCAATCTTATAAATGAGACCCAAATTGAATCCATTGAGTTATAAATATTTCCCAATGATTGTGTCATCACCTGTTACCTTAATGTCATTGAACTCAAAATGACTTCCACCAGTGAGCCTAGTGCATGGAAGAGAGTGGAAGATGTCAATTTTCTTAGTTGCAAAAGGAAAAACAAAATAAATAAAATATCTAATGGTGAAAACCACATCGTGGCATTATCAGATCAGAAAAATTAAAAAACAAAGGACCTATCCAACGATGAAAACCTCTCTAAGGCACCCAAGGATGAGAAACTTGACATCCTTCCATAGAAATTTCAAGAAATATGATCAATTCTTATTGATCCTAAAAAACCAACTAATCTTTGAAAAGAAGAAGTGCCTAAGATAATTCATTTGGCTCAGTCATTTTCAGAAGAGGAGAAGCAAGAATTCACCCAATTCTTTAAGGAGAGACAAATAAATTTTGCATGGTCTTATTCTGATATGAAATGACTAGATCCTGACCTGATCATGCATCATTTATCAATAGTACATAGGGTGAAACCTCTCAAGAAAAATTAAGAAAAATGCATCCACATATTGCACTGTTGGTAAAGGCAGAATTAGAAAAGGTGTTAAAAGTCTACTTCATTAGAGCTATTGCTTATGCTGATTGGATCTCCAACATAGTGCCAGTATCAAAGCCTGGAAAATCTATCAGAGTTTGAACAGATTTTAAAGATATTAATAAAGAATTTCCTAAAGATGATTTTCCTTTACTAAATATAGACATGATAGTATACCTGATAGCAGACTACGAAATGCTATCACTCATGGATAGTTTCTTGAGATACAACCAAATTAAGATATCACTAGAAGACCAAGAAAAGACAATCGTTACTTTTCCATGGGGGACATTCTATTGTAATTTCATGTCTTTAGGCTTAATAATGTCAGGCTACCTATCATAGGGAAATGAAAACAATCTTCCATGACATAATTCATAAACACATGGAAGATTTTGTAGATGACACCTTGGGAAAATTAATTAACATAAAGGATCACTTGAAGGATATAAGAAAAATATTTGACAGAATGGAACAGTTTAGGCTAATATTAAATCCTAAGAAATGTTATTTTGGAGTGACATCTTGGAAATTCTTAGGATATATTATTTTGGAAAAAGGAATAAAAGTTGATCAGACTAAAGTCAAATAAATCATGGAGATGCAACCCCAAAGAACATAAGTAGGTTAAGATCTCTTCAAGGAAATTGTAATCAGTCAGAAGGTTCATATCATAATTGGAAGAAAAATCACAACCATTCACAAAGCTTCTACACAAAGGTATTACCTTCCAGAGGGATGAAACATGTGAACAATAATTCAATTAAGTAAAGAAGTATCTCAGAAATCCTCCTATATTGATGTCTCCTATTCATGGTAAATCATTTTTACTCTATATCTTAGCAACTGAAACATCATTAGGAGTACTAGTAGCACAAAAAGATGAAATAAGAAAGGAAAGATCCATATACTACATCAGTAGACCATTGGTAGGCTATGAAATCAACTACATAGGTATAGAAAAAACATGATTACCAGTAGTCTTTGCATCACAAAATTTAAGACACTACATGATTTCTCATTCAGTTAAACTCGTTGCTAAAATTTATCCACTCAAATATATGTTGATCAAAGGAACATTAGCAAGAAGATTATCAAAATGGGTAATGATACTAAGCAAGTTTTATATTGAGTATGTATATCAGAAGGCTATCAAAGGACAAGTAATCATAGATCAACTAGATGAAGCACCTTTGCAAGATGAGAGACCACCAAGGATTTAATTTCTTGGTGAAGCCATAATCACCATCACTAAATACCCATGGAAAATGTACTTTGATGGCTTGTTTAATCAACAAAAATCTGGAGAAGGGGTACTATGTTAGTCTTCAGAGGAACTAAGAGGAATGTGAATTAGTGCACCCACAAATCTAAAAAAAATCTTAAATTTCTTCCACAAAAACCAACATGCAAAAGTAAATGCAATTTATAAGCTTAACTCCTAAACCATTCACACAAAGAAGACTCAAGACTCAAGATTTGTTTCCCATGGAAAACCTTGTTAGAGGGAGAAAAACACATGTGGATTGGTATCCACAAATTTCACTAGTGCACCAAAGAAATCTACCCTGTTAGGAGCAATTACAAACACCCTGTTAGGGGTATACCTGGTCAAGAGTATTTTAGCCCGGTTAGAAGCTAATACAAGTGTTGTTAAAGACTACTTTGTTAACATATTTCAAACTTATTTTGAGAGTTTCCTTGTTAGAGGATTTGAACTTTAGATCCTATTAAAGATCCTTATTACCCTATTATGAGTGACCTAGTTACTGGATTTTACTTTGTAAACCTGTTAGGGATTGCCTTGAGATAGACCCATGAATAACTGATTTGAAAATGACCTTCATGTCTGATAGATCCACTTTAGTTCTGATCACAATGCCTCTTCAATCATCCAACAACTTCGTACAATAAAAATCTCTTATCGCATCATCTAAACATCACCACACTTCCCCTAATTCACAAGTTCGTCCTTCTTTTATAATAACTTTATCACAATCGGCCTCTTAACCTAAAACGTTTTACCACTGACTTAAAACTTAAATCTGATCCTGCCAAAATAAATTGGTCAACACAATAAATTCAACACAACATAAATCTCGTCGCAAACAATCATTAACAAATATTAAATAGACCGGGGAACCGATCTAAACAAACTTTCTATGTATGTCCTTTGTTCTTCCTGTCAGTCCACTTGAATCTTCAAGAACTTTCTCAAATCTTAAAACTAACTAATGAGATCATAGATGTAGGTAGATATAAATTTTTAGATGTTATATGCATGATCTTATACCTTAACTTGATCTCCAACGCCAGATCTAATCGAATATTCCTTGCATTCTATATTATGCACGGTTGATTGCACACTTAGTCAATTCATTAGCTAGATCTTCAACACCGTCAGTATAACTGATCTCTAGCAACCAATACATCATGTTTCCAACAATGACAATACCACAATACATTGTAATGAGCAATACTTAGATCATCTTCTTAAAATTCCAACAATCTCCCCCTTTGAAATTGATGGCAACACTTAGAAAAATAAACATGAAATTTGCCTAAGTATCTAATTTACTGTAGAAATAAAAAAAATACATTACATTGCATTTGCAGTAACTAATTCCCAATAGCTTAAAATCTACCCCTAGGAATTGCAATCATGTATACTACTCCCCTTAACCATTACAAAATGAACTTAGCCAAATTTCAGCTTAAGTACACACATTTAAATCTCTCCCCCTTTGACAATAATGACAAAGGTATGACAAAAAAGTGTCAAATTTATATCAATGAAAAAGTAGTATTACCTAGTTACATTCTACTAAAGACATTTGAGAAATTAACCTTCAAATTTTACATATCATTGTTCCAGTTTTTTAGTAGAACATCCATGGTTGAAATTTATCCACTTAGCAATAATGTTAATTCCTCCAATCCATCTATAGTGCACACATCTGAAGATGCCAAAGTCTTCTCAGCTTCCTTCGCTCCTTGTTGCAAAATTTCTAACTTTGGAATAAAAAAACTCTATAATTCTACTGAGTTAGCAATCCTCTTCTCTTACTCATTCTGATTGGCTCTCAACTTGTTATTGACGTTTCTCACTTTCCCACCAAATGTAGTAGCAAATAGAGTATGAGAATAAAAAATTTCTATAAGTAGCCTAAGATCCTTCTGAGCTTCACTCTTTTCTCTTTCCAAATCCTTCAAAATTTGGGAGTAATCATAAATGAACTTTAAAATCTTAGTACCTCCAGTCAATGCACTCTTCATTTGATTGACAACTACTGTGAGTGTTTTGTTGTCAGTAATGATTGACTGAGCTAACTTTTTTAATCTCTTCTTCTCACAAGTTTTCTCTTCCCTTAGAACTATTTCATCCTCCAAAATTTTAATCTCATCACCGATTGTAGTGACCAAATGAGCTAACTGATCTATAGTTCTATCCTTTCATCACTTTCAACAATGCTCAATAGTTCTAAAAATAAGTCTCGAGTAGTAAGAATTACCTGAGCATCTTGTTGCATTCTCTTTTGATTTTCCTTTGACTTGAGTGCAACAACAATATCAATCATCTCCTCAAGACTCATTGTACTGAAATCAATTTTCCCCTTAAGTGTTATATCCATATCAATTCGTATCTCAAATTTTTCTAGAGGAGTGGTCTTGTCTACACTTTTTCCTTTTCAACAATGTCTTCTTCTTGTACTTGCTTCCCTGTAATGTCAACTTCTATAGCCTCCTTTTCCTTTTTATTTTTCTTGATGTTTCTCAACCATAGAACCTTTCACTTGTGTATCATCATTTGTAGCTTGACCGGTACCTTTTCTTACTAGTTAATCTTCCTTTTGTGTCTCAATCTCTTTCTAAGGGTCATGTGAATTCATTGGCTCATCCTATACCTCCATATCAAGAATATCAATTGTACAGCCCATTTCATCAAGTGTTATCTATACATTATCAATCTTGTAACCTTCTACAATTTGTATGACCATCGGGTCATCCTTCTTCTCTTTTATATTTTCCTCTTCAATATTCATAGGAGTTTCTTCACTTCTGTCTTTCTCCAAACCTAAATTATTTCTCAAGATTTTCTTAATTTCATCCTTTACCAATTTAACCTCTCCTATCATCAATTTTGTAGCTCTAGCTCTAGTCCCAAGTAGAGGTCTTACCTCTTTAACTTTTTCTTCAATTTCCTCTTCTGAAGAATTGGGCATTAGGCTCAACAAAGCATATTTTACCAACTCTCTATCCCTATTAAGTGCATGTTTCCATCTTGCATCAATTTTATTATACAATGTTGCAAGAATTTGACCTTGCAACTCAAGAGATGCTTTGCTTAACTTATGCATGCTATAAACTAAAAAATCTTCAATAAATTTTTGATCTTGATCACTGACCTTATTATAGAACTTCCTAAAACCAACTAACACACCATGTGTCTTCATTTTAAGCACTATGTTTTCAACAGATTTAAAACTTCCAAAATAAATCATACCAAATTTGGGTTTAACCGATTTGGTGGTAGGGGCACCAGCTACCTTAGACTTATTTCCTTCTGCCTTGGGATCCTTCTGCTCACTCTCTACTTTTTTACCCTCACTTTCCTCATCAGCTCTTTTATTTTCTCTTTGTTCTTGTGCCTTCTTCCTCTTCTCTGTTACTTTTCTAGTGCTTAGAATCTCCTTCACTGTGGTTGCCTTCAACTTGGCACTTACTGTAGGTTTCTTCTTTTTCATCACCTGAGGAGAAGATTTATCCTTCTTCACTTGAGTAGTGCTTATGGTGTATCTACCAGTTGGGGCACTACCAGTTGCACCCACTTCTTCAACTTCAACTTATGCATCCTCAGTTTCTCCAGATGTACCAACCTGTTCAGTAGCATGCTTGGCTCTAATCTTCTGTAACTATTCTTTGGTGAAACCCTTCTTCATCATGAATATATCAATATATTTATTTACTCTTCTCTTAATGACTGGTTTCATTAACTCACTATGAACTTTGAGTGATTTCTCTTCATAGGTTCCAAATCTTAGTGTTTTTTAATCTACTGGTTGAGCCAACAAATTGTCTGTATATAAAGATAGTATATCTACTTTCACATCACGTCTCATGGGAATCACCCATGAAGTTCTGGGCTCAACTATTTCCAACATACATGTATCAGTGTCAACCATGAATAAAATAGTGTCCTTGTATCTTTCTACAATAGAAGGTGAAATCATTTCCTTCTCATGCATCTTTCTCTGAATATCTTTAAGATAACCACATACCATGCTTGTAAATTTATTACCTAAAATTTTGATACAGTTGTTGATTTGAATGAAAATAGGGGTATCCTTCAACCAAGTTATGTTATTGATATCAGGAAACATGTTCTAAAAGTAGAAAAATAGGCACATGATTACCTATCCATACTTAAACTTTTGCCTCTTATCCTTCTTGATCTTGTCCAAATTCACCATTAACTATTCTCTCATGACTTCAGCCAATTCATAGTCTTCATTCTCATTAATCATCATGTGAGCAGAATGAATAGAACCACCAGGTATACTATTCAACCTACTAGAATGGTATACTTTATATCCAACCACCATTGAATCATACTTCACGTCTTCATCAGAAAAATCATTCACTGTCATTGCATGACCATCCCACTTAGAATTAGTCAGTCTAATCACTTCCTCCTTCAAAATGGTTCAAAGAACAAGTACATTACCCATTTTGCATAGGCCAATTACTCCACGAATGACTTCCTTTTTAATTTCATGTGGTCAGTCCAGCAACACAAACTGGTCGTGAATAATGCTCAGCATATATCTAATCTAAACATCCTCAAACTCATTGGGATAGTTGTCTGCATGATGAAAACCTTTTTTTGCTATCTTTTTGTGTTCTTCCTTAAATTCCATGTTATCATCACACAAAGACTCATATTTTCATGAATATCTTCTGAACCTAAGTCTTCCAATTTACAATGAATGTAAGCTCTAACATCCTCTATATGTAACACACCATAATGCACGTTGGTTAGGGCACCCGCTGGATCATTTTCTATAGACTTGAATAGATGTCTTTTAAATTTCAGTTGTGGTCTCTCACTTATATTAATAAAATTTTGTGTATCCATCTCAAATTTCCAATAGTACAAGTAGATACTTGATAAATACCTCAAATAGTTCAGAACTAGGGTTCTTCTTGATGAACACGATGATGCCCGATTGATTTTTTCATTTTGATCAGCACACACAATCTTTTCTTGTCTCTTAGATCACAGAAAACACTTCAAATAATGTTCCTATATCTCCACAACAAATTTCTCAATGTGCAAGGTGAGAATGAAATCCAAAAATGACCTTTATCAACCTTCGCATGCATGCATTAAATGCTCTTATCAATAGAGTTAACCTTTTCACCAATTGACCTAAACAGTTATTATCGATGATCAAAACATCACATTATTTATCAAAACTTCACAATACATTCCAAAATTCCTTAATACATCTTAATATGTTGATAGATCTTACCACACACCTTTAGGGGTATGTAAGATGGATTCAACAATACTTTCTCCCCTAAGCCACATGAAGGCTTAGTTTGATGATGAATTATCCACACCTAATGGAGATGTGAATTCCTTAGATGTCTTACTCTCTTCCTTTTTATTCCAAGTCCTTTTCATCTCTTTCCTGATCTCTTCTATGTCCATAATTTGCTTCCCTTCCTAATTGCTTGACTGATTTACCGATTAGTTCTTTAACTTGCAATTCCTTGCTAAATGTCCAATCTTATGGCAATGAAAGCATGTCGTACCAATTTTTCTCTATGGTCCATCATTACCTCTTCCAGTCCTTATTATAAAATTAAAATCAATGTGTCCATAGTTACCATAGATTGAGCATGTGACATCAAATTTTCTCTCCCTCTGTAAGGGCTTTCCTAGTTCACAGGTGACCTCTGATTGATAACTCTTGACCTACACTCATCATCTTTGTGACTATATTTGTTGCATTTGAAAAAGTAACCATCAAAGATGCTAGATATACTAATGGTTCTATATCTACAATCATAGGCAGTATGACCATACTTATTTTAGTTATAGCAATATCCATCAAAATTGTTAGCATTATTTACAAACCTTCTCCTACATACATTTGCATTATGACCTACCTTATGACAATTGAAACACACATGTTTTTAGGATTTATTACCAGAATTTCTTTGTGTTACCTTTAGTGGAGTTCTTCTTTCTTGATCTCCTTTACTTCATAATATTCTCCAAATTCAAAAGTAGTCTTACAGGTGTATCCAATGCATGTGGTATGTTTGTTCCTTCTTTAACTCCTTAATCGTTCATCCAGTTTTGTAGTGCTTTCATTGAATTTATTTAGTAGATCATTAGTACTTTCTAATTCCCCTTTCAATTTCTTGTTCTCATTTATCATATCTTCATTTAGCCTTAGGGATTCTTGATACCCTTCATTTGTATCATGCAAATGTTCATGCAATGTACTAAAATCTTGTTCATATTTGAGAAGCTCATCCATTTTAGCCTTTAGGGTTTCATATTTTTCTTTCAAGACATCTTCTGCAACTTTCCTTACATTCTCTATAGATATCCTTGCTTCTATTTCTTTACTCATTCTGATTGCTGGGGATTCCATCTCTCTCCAAACATTTTTCTTGTCTTTCTTCAATTTTTCAATCTCCATAGTCATGGATTCTAGGGTTTCTTCAGATTCATCAGATCCACTTTGTTTAGATAATTGCTCGATGTAATCTTGACTCTCACTTAGTTGTTCAACAATCTCTTGTCTTTTAGCTCTAGACTACTTCTGTGGATTCTTCAACTCCTCAATGACCATCTTAGCTTATTTGATTTACATTAATTTCTTCAAAAAACCCTCCATATTTGCCTTAAGGTGTTAATGTTTGTATCTTCAGTCGTATGATCATTAGAATACATATAATATATGTTGATTAATAATAATATAATATATATGTTATATTATTAGTAATCATATGAAATTTAATATTTAATATTAAATTATTATATTATTATTATTCTTAATTAATAATTGATTGATGAAACATTATAAGATTGATTAAATTATAATTAGTTGGAAGAGGTATGTCCTTTCTTATAAATAATAATGAAGACATGTCCCATGAAGGGACATGTCTCTCCTATCCTCATTCCCAATATAAATGAAAGAGAGATTGTTGCATTTGGAAAATACATACAACATAGAGTGTTATTACATTTGCAGCTATCCTAAAAACTTAACATGGTATCAGAGCCAAATGTAAGAGAGTAGTTTGTTGATGGTGAATGTGTGGCTGTCTCAGAAAATACAGTCTCGGTAAAAAGACCATATCTCACAAATTCACCGTTGGATTTTTCTAAATTTTGGATATGTTGGTGAAAACCTAATTTCAAATAATCTCACCAAAGCGATTAGAGAAAAAGTCTTTGATTCAAAAGTTATGATGGCCTATGTACGGGTCTATGTGAAATTCCTGAAAATGACTTTCATTAAAGAGATATTTTAATTTGTTATGATCATGGTCAAGTAATAAAAAAGAAACATGAATTCAAGGAAGGGTTTCTATTTCTATAAAGAAAGCATCAATTATATATTATCACCTCTCTTGGATAAATCATGTCATTTCATAAGAAGACATGAGAATTGTTCAAAGATATA
>MU224507.1:313376-324526 GCA_018584345.1 Thuja plicata
GGGGAAAACCTTTCGGTAAAAAACCCCAGCACTCCAAAACCTGCACAATGTATTATCTTCAACACAACGGTTACAACACACTTGCAATGCAAGTTCTTTTAGGAGACAATCGACACACAGACAAATCCAATAGCACCAGATCATACCAATAATACACTCTTTTTCTATATCTGTCTGTAACCCTAAAAAATGTTTATATCATGCACTTTCCTTTTTAGGGCAACTTCCAAAGATAGCCGTATTAGGGTTTTACCATTCTCTGATAAAATAGGAGCCCCGAACCCCACGATTGTTGAAGAGTGTACAGTACTCAACTTTATCAGTTGCCACATGTCATTGCATGTCTTCACCCATCATTAAATCTTCTAGAAATATCTCTTACGTGTCATAGGAATCAGTCATAACCATTTCAGCCATGATCTCTTTACATACAATTGAAGATGCCGACACATCAAGTGGAGTGACACATCAACATGCCAACTAGACATGTACACTCACACTTAATTACATTATTTGCAAGAAATACATTTTACAAAAAAAATAATAAGAATAGGAATTATCCAAGGTTGAGACACCTTATTCCTAACAAAAAACTCCTACCTCGTCCTTAGAAGTGGCTCCATGTCAAGATTGCAGTCCACAGTGTGAAGAAACAAATATCAATAATGATCAAGATCAAGACACTATCCATCCTTATCCAATGGTTGACCAAAGTCACATATCTCAAAATTCCCATGATGATTTTATCATCCCCTTCCATTTCTTCTAGGAAGTATCCCTCCATCTCCCAATAAATATCAAGATGTCCTTTCCACCATCTCTAATGAGCCTATTAAAAATCAAGAGAAATGTACCCTTTCTACACCATCTAAAGATCCTTGTCAAGATCAGAGAATCCCATCATTCCCTTGTCATATTATTCTATATCCATAAATCATCATTGCATAAAATCCCTTTCAGAACAATAAATCCCCTCAAGCTTCAGCTTCTCCTATCAAAATTTCTCCTATCAAAGCTACTCATAAACCTATTGATATAAAGATGAATTCTAAAGAGAAGAGCCTTAGTCATGCAGCTCACTCTAAAGATGTTGATATCTCTTCCACACCTTATCTCCCTCCATTTAAATGTAAGCATCAGCCTTCTCCATCCTCTAAATCCATCCTTGGTCCTTATATCCCAAAGCTAAAACCGTCAAACCTTCCATCTATATTGGGTCCTTATATCCCTCCATCCACCATGCCTATCACTACTAGCTTGTCATATTCTTACCCTATCCCCTATCAAGATCAACAAAGACATGCATACTTGAACTCTCCCTATCAACCCATCCATATGAACCATCCATATCAGCCCTATTCTTCCACAGTTCTCAAGTCCTTTGGAAGCAATTTGGATGTACAACAAAAAATATCATAAATTCAAGAATCCACTTACATATGAAGATCACTATGTCCAATCTAATCGACATGTGACTACAAAAAGAGAAAAAATATTCAAGAGACCACAAAGGTTCACTAAGCAAAGAATAATTTCAAAAAAAATATGGATTCCTAAATCCATCATGGAAGAATTGCGTTCTAAATCATCCAAAAACAAAGGAAAATCAAAAGCTATGTGGATTCCCAAGTCTCTTCTAAAGGACTTGGATACAAAATAAAATCAAAAGCTATGTGAATTCCCAAGTCTCTTCTAAAGGAATTGCATACAAAAATAAAATCAAACGTTATGTGGATTCCCAAGTCTCTCTTAAAAGGCTTGAACAAAAGGGAAAATTCAGAGTTGGCATCCAAGCTTCCAAAGTCTTCCCCTTCATCTCCATCTAAACACCCCCCATCTTCTAACTCTATTTTTGGTCCTTGTGTCTCAAAATCCATTACCTTGAATACTTCACCCTCTTTTCCATCCATCTTGGGTCCTCGTGTACCAAGATCCATATCCACTCATCCATCAAAGTCTCAAGCTATTCCATCCACTTTTCCTTCATCTGTCCACTACCCTTAAAGGTGTGTGTCAATGTTGATCTTATCACCATGTCCATCTACCTCTACAAAAATCTCTCAATAACCTATGCAATATCCCACACCTACCTACTACTCACCCATCCCATATCCTTCCATTCCTCTTATCCAACCCATCACATAAATCCTTGGCTACCATCTTCCTTATCCTCCATTTCTTCTCTACCATCACCCTATCAACATCTTTGAGCATACTTTCAGTGGCCTTGGCTCATCATAGCATATCTTTAAAAGGATCACTATCCAAAGAGAAAGAAGCTTAAGTTCCTCCATAAAATCAAAAGTAAAAAAAAAAAGAGATAAAAAAGTGCCTTGGTGAAAACCTAGTAAACATGCACCTTGGTAGCAAAAGTAAAGAGAAATAAATTCATCCTATGGTGAAAACCACTTCATGTGGCACCTTGGATAAGTACCATGATGAACACCTATAAAATAGGCATCATGCGTAGTTCCTCCTACTTTCACTCTTCACTTGGGGGAAAGTTCCTTCCATTTCATCTTATCCATCATATCTTACATCCACCTAGCCCGTGAGAATCCATGTTCCTTCTGGTGACCTTGACGAGGTTGAGCCTATCCATGAACACTATGCATCTTCACATCCATTATCCTTTCCATCATCATATTCACTTTCTCTCATCCATGGTACCCTATCATGATCTTTCTTATCCTTATCCTATCCTCACTATCCATAAACATCCTTTGCACAAATCCCAAAACATTCACTTATACCTGTTGGAAATGGGTTGAGTAACTAAGAGGGGAGGGGTGAATCAGTTACTGTGTGCTGAAAATGTGACACACTTCTATGAGTCATTATATCCAAGATTTCTTTAGAATGAGGTCTCAAATGGCGACTCATAGCTCTCTATTCATGGAGTGCAAGGTTTTGTAATTGAGGCCCTCATTTTAGACCTAGTTATGCCCATGCAAGTACACCATGAAATGAGAGATTTGAAGAGAAAAATAAAGAATGCTAATCTCCATGATCACCAAATATGCATTGCAAATGAGAATGGAAGCTATTATATATGATAATAATGCATGGAAGAAAACTAATACATATGATAACAATGCATGAAAGGAAATATGCAAGCTAATCTATGAAAGAAATATGCAAGATTAATCTATGAAAGGAAATATGAATCTAAATTAACATGAATCTACTCTAAATGGATTTCCATGAATGCATGAGAGAAGAAGACAAGAAGAAGAAGTTGCATGGTCCAAGCTCAAATTCTCAAACTCTCCAAAATTGCTCTCCAAACCTGTAGCATAACAATAGCATAAAAGTGTATCTCTTGATTATCCAAATGAAAAGGAGAGGTTTCCTTTTAAAGAGCAATGGATGGTAGAGATTAAGAGGTAAAAAGAAATGAGCAATGGTGGAGATTAAATCTTGGTTGATCCATGTGCTCATATCTTCAAAAGGCAAAATCAAAGGCTATGATTTAAGAGGCAAAAAGCCCATCACTTAGGAATATGTGTGAAAAAAAAGGAGTTTTTATTTATTTTTATTTAATTTATTTCCTTTTTCAACACAAAGAGGGATTTAAGTAGGGACTTTATTTATTTAATTAAAAGAGGGATTTTCTTTTAATTAAATAAGATTATTTTATTTAATTAAATAAGATAAAATTATTTATTTAAAAAGGGATTTTAATTAAATAAGATTATTTTATTTAATAAAGAGGGATTGTTTTCTTTTAATCAAATAAGATAATTGATGAAATGATCAAACCTTAGGAAATATTGAAATAATTGAATTAATTACGATTTGATCAAGGAAATTGATTTGAATTGAAAATGTTGCAAAGCATTGATTCAGGAATTTGATAAATTGATTCTATCATTTGATAAATTGAAGAATGGGGGCCCATAGTCTACGCAACCATTTTAGGGTGCATACATTTGTCCCTCTTTGACTAATGTGTGATATTTATGGGAACACTGATGACATGTAACTGATTAAATGTTTGAAGATGTTAAGTTGATGATTATGTAAGGCATTAAATCAGTTAATGTATTGTATTTTCATTGATGTCAACTTGATATAATCTATACGGTCATGTAAATAATTCCAAAGCCTTAAGAGAACCAAAGGAACAAAGGCTATGCTATTATTAAAGAATACAACTCAAGTATTCACTAAGTGACAAACAACACCGACGAAGTGCACCCGACGGACAGAGAAAAATAACAAAGTCACAGTGATACCCGACGAGGAAATGCACAGCACTACCGATGAGCAAAGTCACAATGTTACCTGATGAACAAAGCACAGAGTAATCCGACAGAAGAAAATGCAGTGTTTCCTGATGGATGGAGATCACAAAGCTAACTGAAGTCTTTCCAACAGACCAATCAGTTTTCACCGACGACTAACTACAGTGGTGACCAACAGAATAGAGAGTTTAGAAAATGACAAAATATCTAGCTAGCAGAGCTAAATATAGACTTAAATGGTTATCTAATTTGTTTTATTCGACCAGAGATAAGTGATTAATTTAAAGCTGATTTTTACAGTTGGCAAGAAGATATCTACAAGACAAATAAGGAGTTATGCTTTAAATCTAAATGGCTGGATTGTTATCACGCCAAGAATCAAGAACCAAGAAAAAAGTAATATTGTGTCTATATAAGAGACAAACTTAATTCATTTAGAAAAGGGATTAAGGGGAGTGAATAGAAGAGGATGTTGAAGAGAAACTGATGAAGAACAACTTCATGCAGTGCTAATCAAACAAGCTGAAGGAAGAGCTAAGGAATTCTGCAGACATCAACGAACAGTGAGCACAGCGTCACGGAGCAGGAAGTGTGGAGAACAAGGATTGAATTGATACATTGGTCAGAGAGGTAATGTACTTAAATAGATCTAAAAATCTACAATTTAAGTTACAATATGAATAGGTCACAGTGTTTTAGTTTAACCATTAAAGCATCAAGTCTCTTAAGTGAGCAGGACTTAACAGTCTTCTATATATTGAGGTACATCTCAAGGAGTGCCAAAAAGGTTGATTCATGAAAGTAGCATTGGATATGCCCGATGCCTATTGACAGTCTAAGTGTATAGTCAGAAAATGGAAGCACTTGCATGGTAGACTAGTTTAGCCTTCTGAGTAAGTGGTTTGGGGTCATGTCAAGCACCTTGAATGGGTTCCTGATCTAGACCTGGCTTTCCCCATGTTTTGCCCCTACTTCCACTTTTTTCCAACCTTATTTTTGCATCCTGGACTGCAGATATGAGATCTTTGACCTCAGGGTCAGGGTCAAATTTGTGGGTCTATGTCGACCTCGACCCTAACCTAGGTCAAGTTCGACCTCAACCTTGACCTAGGGTTCAAGTCTCAGGGTCCCATAGTTTTTGAATGTCAGTCTTTGAAAGGGTTAATTCCTGCTTTCGGGTCAGCTATTTTGGGTTCCAAAGTGATGATTCCTAAATTATATTTAAATTAGGTCCTCTCCTAGGGGTAAAGGCTTTAATTGGAATTTAATTCTCCTATTTCAGCCTCCTTAGAAGATTGTGCCCTAGTTTCATATAAAAGGGATCTTTCTCCTCTCATTTTCTCTAAGTCTTCTAATTGTGATCAAGCATTCTCAAACTATCATCAAGTGCAATTCAAGAAAGCTAAGGAGTAAGAATTCATCCATCCTTAAGAATTCAAGCATCCATTTTCATGAAGGAGATCCATTGGAGGCCATTGAAGGATCGAAGCTACATAGTGCCCTTTTTGGTGATCTCTCCATCCATCTTCTTCCAAGCCTCTTCATAATCAAGAACCCATTCAAGATTTGATGTTGGAGATCTACAAGCAATTGATTGAAGACATCCTACATTCTAAATTCTAGATCCATTGGTACATACATACTTTTGGATTCAAGGATTCAAATCCTCCACAAGGACTTTTACAAGCAAGGTGAATTTGTGCATTTACTTTGTTTACATTTATGCAATTTCAATTCAATTATAAGGTTAATTCCAAAAATAGGATTTGACCAAGGCAAAACCCTCCCCCACAACAAACAAACATCTTTTCCTTGTAGGTATAGGTTCAAGACTAAATATTTGAGGCCAGATCTGGATACCCTTTTCGACAAACTTTCAAGATCCATGAATAGATTTTATGTCAGACCTGTGCAAGTCAAGGTCGACATTATTGGGTCAGGGTCGACATTTGTGGGTAAACTTTTTTCATAAGACGGTGTCGGATTGGAAAAATATTTTTGGGTTTTGTTTGTCTCTTGTTCCGGTTCCGGATCATACTTCAGATTTTCCAGAAACAGAGTATGTCACCCAGAAAATAGCATTCGTTGATCTGTAATTCTTTAAGGTTAGTACATTTCTCCTGTCTCTTCAATTACTATCATATATCATATCTATATAATAAATTAATAGAATTTAAGATCTCCCTCTTTGTTTCATTTTCAAATGATTGATTCATTTGTGCATTAATCCCTCTTTTGGGTTGATCAACTTGGATCTTTCATTTGTGTATTTGAGGATAAAGGTGGAGCATCTTATCTTCCTCATAATCAATATACAATCAACACAATTCAATTAAATGTAAAGGTTAGGGAAATACACAATCAAATCATAATAAAAATAATTCAAACAATCAATCACTTTTCACCCTTTACATTTTGGTGAACCCGTGATAGACAACGCTTTCTTTTTGGTGTTAGATTTGCATCTTGTGTTAGATCTTACATGCATTTAAAAGTAGATTTCTTTTATGCTCTTGCATTTATATATCAAAAATAAAAAATCACAAATTTCTTAAAAAATACAAAAATATTTACATTTTTCATGCTTATAGATTTCATTTGAATGCATTGGGATATATTTAGATCTATTTTCTATGCATTTCTTTATTCTTTATCATGTTGCACAAGTTGTTTCAAGTGTTTTCCAAACATCCTTCTATAACTTCTGGGATTAAACAACATCCTCCTCTTACCTTACCATTACATGATGTTACATCTAGAAAGACTTTATTTAGTGCATGTGATGTTTCTTTGTCCTCTCTTGTATTACCTTGTAAGGATATATTCGAGCAAGAAGATGAGTTTAATCTTTCTCTCCATCATATTTCTCTTTATGGAGATGAGTTGAGGATTGATGTTAATTCTTCTCCTAATATATGTCTTTCCTATGAGCCTACTTTAGAGTTGAGGATTGATGTTAATTCTTCTCCTAATATATGTCTTTCCTATGAGCCTACTTTAGAATATAATCCTCCTATCTGGGATGAACCTTTGGATTTGGATGTTGATTACTCTCTTCCTCATGAATCCATTGTGGATGATCCTCCAATTTGGGATGAACCCTTGGATAAAGACATTGATTTATCCCCTCCTTGTGAAGATGCCTTGATACAAGAGGGTGATTTATTAATGGATGACATATTCATATATGATGGTGACTCTATAATAGATGTTTTACCTCCATTTGGGATTCCTTCTAGTCATGAGGCATTAGTGGAGACTGATATGAATTCCCTTAATTCTCTCCCTCTTAGTGATGATCTTATGGAGAATCAAGCTCCTACCCCATCTCCTCCTAGGATATCTTCTTTTCTTCCTTCTTGTGAATCTATTTGTAGTGCCAAGATAACTAACATGGTTTATCCTAAACCCTTGTTGATTATTAAAGGTTTTCCTCACATTACTATCAAAGGTAAACCTATGGAATCTTTAGAATATTTCAATGATCAAGATTTGATAGCTCACACCTATCATACAAGGAATAACCCTCAACCTAATCTGGTGGTTCCTGCTTCTTTACCACCTTCTCAACCCATTCTTCCTCCTCCACCCCGTCTTCCTAGCATGGAGTATGATATGATAAACCAATTGTGCAATACCCATGCCAAGATTTCTTTATGGGAGCTTATTCAAACTTCACCTACCTACCATGAAGACTTGAAAAAATCTATAGAAACTCTTCCCACTCCACCTCCTTACCAAGAGAACATCAATGCCTTCTTACAATGCATGCATGTTAGCCCGGGTCCTCCTAACATTGTATTTAATCAAAAGGATTTACCTTCTAAAGAAGTTCAAAAGAAATATGATGCCCTTATGGTTTTTGTTACTATCAATAAGAGTATCATTCATAGGACCTTGATTGATAATGGATCTGGGCTTAATATTTGTAGCATGGACATGCTCAAATCAATTAAAGTTGATCTTTCAACTATT
Organism: Thuja plicata; assembly: GCA_018584345.1. Classification (NCBI taxonomy): domain Eukaryota; kingdom Viridiplantae; phylum Streptophyta; class Pinopsida; order Cupressales; family Cupressaceae; genus Thuja; species Thuja plicata. Next base: position 321,599 of record MU224507.1, read on the forward strand.
CAACCTTATAATAATCCTATACGTAGCTTTGATAACATTGATAAGAACACTTTGGGAATCATTACCTTACCTATCAAAATAGGTCTAGTCATCCGGAATACTCCTTTTCATCTTATGCCTAGACCTCTTCATTATAACTTACTTTAAGGTAGACCTTGGTTGCATGAGATGCATGTTGTTCCTTCCACCCTTCACCATAAAGTCAAGTTTATTCACAACAACATGGTGTATACAATTCATGCAGATGATGCGCCAAATCCCTGTTTGAATATTCAAACCCACAATACTCCTATTCCAAATAGTAATCCTTCTTCCTCTAATGCTCTTCCTAGAGATGATTGGGGAACCTTGAATTTTAATCCAACCTTTATTGGAGAATATAAGGTTTTTGATCTTGATTTTATTAAGCAACAAAGAGAGTTTGAACAACAAGTTTTTACTTCTACTTCTAATTACCTTTGTAATCACTTCATCACTACTTCTACCCACTACGAATCCATCAAACCTACTAGTAATGACATAGTGACTACTGAAGTTCCATTGAATCCTTCTGATATGGCTTCTCATTATGGTCCTAGTTATCATTTACTAGTTAAACAAGGATACCACAGTCAAGGATGTGGTAAGCATAAACAGGGAATTCAAATGCCCTTATAGAATGGGGGCATGAGAATTCTTATGGATTGGGATTTAATCCTCAACAACGCATCAATAGAAACATCTCAAATAACACTTTAAAACATGATGAACCTATGAAGGAATTTTACCAAGAAGATCTTTTGCCTAAACTCCTTCGTACTAAGATGATTGCTAGACCTAAACGCAAAAAGAAACGTAGTCCACACTTGAAAACTCTTCCTTTTTGTTTGTATCATAGATTTCATGATCACTCTACTAATGAATGTCAAGCTTTACATTATAATATTAGGCAGCTCATTGACAGTAAAGTTATTTATATATCATGTGGAAATGAGTTATATTTCAATCTTGTTTTCTCTAAATAACATTTATGTTCCTATTATGGAACTCCACATTATGTAAACAATGTTCACCTAATATTTGGGGGTTCATTGTCTCGCATAGTATTGTGAGTGATATAATAGGTCCCCTTTCATCGTTGTTCCCATGCTTGGGGGGCAAGGATGACATCTCCTTCTTTTCTGTCTTTCTGGGATTCACTTTTCCTTTGGTTAAGTAGTATCTATCTATTATGTGATATCTAATCGTACATGAACATTTTGGTTTTGCATTGAGGATATATGACCTTAATCATAACCTATTTCATTATTTGACATTGGGTTTCCATGGTTGATAAATCTCTCATCTTGGAAACTGAATACTGTGCTATCCCTCACAAGGGTTACTTTTTCACTTCTTGCATGGTATCTCTTTGCATTCGTCCCTTTCATGGCCTCATTGGAGCTGTGACCTTCTTGGCTTAGACTGGGTGTTGTCTATGGATATTCTCTTATTTTTGAAGAAGGCTTTATCCTTGTTCTTTTACTTTCCTTGACATGTCAAACTAGTATGTACTTTGCCATATTAAGGAGGGGGGCATATACACGGCCTCCCTCAGTTTATATTATGCATTTTTGTTCTAACATTTTGTTTTGCAGCATGCTAAATCCTCTAAAGGTAACGCACATAAGTCACTAAATCTTGAAGAGATATGCATTAAATTACAATTCAATATGCTAAATCCTCAGAAGGTAACACACATAAGTTGCTAAAGCCTGAAGAGATATGCATTTTACAAATGTATTCCATGGTGATATAAGGATATGGATCCATGGGTACTTCATAAAAGTCATCAGAAGATGCACTACATACATGCATGAAGCCGCTAGAAGGCACACAGCTTTATGGGGTGACTATCAAGTGCTTGCTTGGTGGGCCATCCTATCCTTTTTGTGGTTCACACTGAGATACATGCATCTTACTGGGTGAGCTAACCACCTCTCTCTCTGTCTCTCTCTCTTTGACTAGTGATGTCTCTCTTACCATGATCTTAGGGTTGATAAATACTTAAGTCCCTTGGGGGCTTGAGGATTTCTTTGTCCCTTTTGATTCCAATAAGATTGTCCTTTCTCTATGTTCTCCTTTACCAAGAGTTTGTGTTGAGTCCATACTCTTGCTAAAGTGGGGGCTAAATGTATAGTTGGAAAATGGAAGCACTTCCATGGTAGAATGGTTTATCCTTCCAAGTAAGTGGTTTGGGGTCATGTTAAGCACCTTGAATGGGTTCCTGATCTAGACCTGGCTTTCCCCCTGTTCTGCCCCTACTTCCACTTTTTTCCAACCTTATTTTTGCATCCTGGACTGCAGATATGAGATCTTTGACCTTAGGATCAGGTTCGACCTTGTGGGTCTATGTTGACCTTGACCCTGACCTAGGTCAAGGTTGACCTTGACCTTGACCTATGGTTCAAATCTCAGGGTCCCACAGTTTCTGGATGTCGGTCTTTGAAAAGGTTAATTCTCGCTTCTAGGTTGGCTGTTTCGGGTTCCAAAGCGATGATTTCTAAATTATATTTAACTTAGGTCCTCTCCTAGGGGTAAAGGATTTAATTTGAATTTAATTCTCCTATTTCAACCTCCTTAGAAGATTGTGCCCTAGTTTCATATAAAAGGGAGCTTTCTCCTCTCATTTTCTCTAAGTCTTCTAATTGTGATCAAGCATTCTCAAACTATCATCAAGTGCAATTCAAGAAAGCTAAGGAGTAATAATTCAAGCAAGGATTCATCCATCCTTAAGCATTCAATCATCCATTTTCATGAAGGAGATCCATTGGAGGTCATTTAAGGATTCAAGCTACATAGTGCCCTTTTTGGTGATCTCTCCATCCATCTTCTTCCAAGCCTCTTCATAATCAAGAACCCATTCAAGATTTGATGTTGGAGATCTACAAGAAATTGATTGAAGACATC
>MU224507.1:332706-350752 GCA_018584345.1 Thuja plicata
ATCTGCATATACTTCTCTAGGGTTGTAAGCCACTTAGGGATCAAAATAGAGAAACTAAATAAAAATTGTTCTTTGTCTTATTTCCTTTTAACAAAGTCTCAACTATCAATGATACAATACATTTGATTCCCTAAGCTATCAATACAAATGGCGCCTAGCTAGAAGCTCACGGGCTGTCCATTTGATAACCATGGTCAACATTTCAAAAAAATGGATATCCTTGAGCACAAGCACCAATAATATCAAATAATGGAGTTAAAGCATGGGCTAAGGCATGACACCAGTAGAATGCAGTCATTTCAATGACAGCAATGTACAATGGCATCATTAAACACATATGCTAGTAATATCAACAAACATGAATCAAAACATTTGAATACAGTGAATCGATATCCTGGAGCACAAGCACCAATAACATCAAATAATAGAGATAAAGCACTGGCTAGGGCACGACACCAGTAGAATGCGGTCATTTTAGAGAGAAAATCCCTCAACAATAAAATGAAATGCATTTGAATATGATGCCAGAGGCTCAAAAGATGAAGAAATCACATACCTTCTCCCACGCTCAGCGGTCGCTCCTTTTCTCCTGCTCTCCAATCGAAATAAAAATGATGAGGTTGTTTCACTTTTTTTTTTAATGTATACCCTGAATCTGTCAGAATTTTGATGGTCAATTAAACACCCATTGGAATACTGACATCATCGGGGCCTATTACAAAAAAAAACACCAAATTCATAAGAAAAAGTTACCCGTCGGAAACTTTTGTCAAAATTTGGCCCCAAATGTAGTAGTGTGACAAACAACACCGATGGAGTGCACCCAACGGACAGAGAAAAAGAACAAAGTCACAGTGATACCTGATGAGGAAATGCACAACACTACCGACGAGCAGAGTCACAGTGTTTCCCAACGAGAAAAGCACAGAGTAATCTGACAGAAGAAAATGCAGTGTTGCTCGACGAACAAAGATCATGAAGCTAACTGGATTCTTGCTGATGGAATAGTCAACTGTCACCGATGACTAACTGTAGTGGTGACCGACAGAACATAGAGTTCAGAAAATGACAAAATATCTAGCTGACAGAGCTAAATATAGACTTAACTAGTTGTCTACTTTGTTTTATTCGACCATAGATAAGTGATTGATTTAAATCTGATTTGTATAGTTGGGAAGAAGATATCTACGAGACAAATCAGGAGTTATGCTTTAAATCTAATTGGCTGGATTATTTATCATGCCAAGAATCAAGAATAAAGAACCAAGAAAAAAGGAATATTGTGTCTATATAAGAGACAAGCTTAATTCATTTAGAAAAAGTGATTAAGGGGAGTGAATAGAAAGAGGATGTTGAAGAGAAAATGATGAAGAACAACTTCATGCAGTGCTGATCAAAAAAGTTGAAGGAAGAGCTAAGGAATTCTGCAGACACCGAGGAACAGTGAGCATAGCATCACAGAGCAGAAAGTGTGGAGCACAAGGATTGAATTGATACATTGTTTAGAGAGGTAATGTACTTAAATAGATCTGAAAATCTGCAATTTAAGTTGTGATATGAATAGGTCATAGTGTTTTAGTTTAACCATTGAAGCATCAAGTCTCTTAACCAAGAAGGACTTAACAGTATTCTATATATTGAGGTACATCTCAAGGAGTGCCAAAAAGTTTGATTCAGGAAAGTAGCATTGGATATGCCCGATGCCTATTGACAGTCTAAGAAAGAGGTTGATTCAAGGATGGTAGCATTAGATTCCTGATAATAAGTGACAACCTATGTGTGTAAAATCCTCTAACAAGGTCACACATAACAGTGTGTTTGTAACCTTTAATAGGGTTGGCTCCTAACAAGGCTCACTTTAGAAGAGTGAAAATTTGGGGTACCAGTCCCAGTGGTTTTTTCCCTTAATAGGGTTTCCACATTAAAAATCCATGTGTTATGTGTGTATGATTCATCTCTTAACTGTTTTGTATCTTACATAGTTAATTCTAGATTTATCAGTATACTCTGCATATTTACTATATTTCAGTAAATAGATGACAGCTTATCGGTGAACATACAGAAGAAGGTTTAACAAAGCAATCCGACAAGTAGTAAATTGATAAAATTTATTCAAGGCATTCATCTTGTAGGATAGAAGATAACTTGAGAAATAATTTGTGGTTATAAGTTTTGAAGGGTTGATTTAAGGATTAAAATTTGAGGCCACTGATTCAATTTAATATAGCAAAACCACGCTAGCATCAAGGCATAGATGTTGGGATGACCAGAAGAACGGTTGTGCAAAAATAGTCATGGATGAAGCCTCAAATCTCCCAAGTGTCTCAAGGGAATAATAAGAGACACTCAAGAGTTTCAAGACTTATTAGACAAAGACACTCAACAAAAATCAATAACAATCAGCACACAAAGAAAAGATCATGACATGGCTCAATAATTAAGTGTTGTGTTTAAAAATTTAAGTATGTTAAATGATACTGAGTTCCAAGGATAAGGATCGGACACTTGCAAGTAGGGAAGATCACATGACAAAACTAGGTAAGACCAAATGGATAAGTGTTGAAAAATACTCGATGTCAGGGGTTGTATTGAAAAATACAGTTGGGGTGGTGTTGAAAAACACCGCTTGTGAGGTGTCCTAAAGACTAACACATCCCAGAGACCAAATCTAACATAGTTATGCCTCCTAGACAAAGACAAAGACCAATTCCAAACCAAGACAACAAGGACAAGGCATGATGGAGAAAGGCTAAGTGTCGAGGACACGCACTAGGAAACAGGGGTGCAAAGGCCTCAAGTAGCGCCTGTTTCCAGGTTTTCACCACTTGGATTTTATTACAATTTTTTGCTACCAAGGCGCCTGTTTCCAGCTTTTCACCAAGGCACGTTTTCTATTTTTTTGAATTTTTGAATTATTTAATTTTTTGGTATTTTTGGAATATATAATTTTTTTTAAGATACATCAAAGTGCCTATTGCTAGGTTTTCACTAAGACAATCATTTTATCAGGACATTTTTTTATTTTTAGAATTTTTGACAATATATCATTTTTTTGGATTTTTTCAAGATCAATAATTATGTACAAAGGATGCCCCCAGACAGAATGGGCATCATGGATAGAACTTCTTTACGTGCAAGACATTGATAGGATCAGGGAGCTGCTCTCCCTCCATTGTAGACAATAAATAAGCACCTGATCTAAAAGTTGTTGTAATGATGTAAGCTCCAAGCCAATTAGGTTCAAATTTTCCCTTTTGATCTCTATGATGTTGATTCTTAGGATTTTTACGTAGGACAATATCTCCCACTTGGAATTCTCTAGGGCGAACCTTTTTGTTGAAGGCTTTGGACATGCGCTTTTGATAAACCCTCATATGGTCAAATGATGCTTGACATTTTTCATCTAGAAGTTATAACTCTTGAAGTCTCGTGGTGCGGTAGTCTTCATCTGTAACTAGACCTTTGAGGGAAACTCTAAGTGAAGGAATCTCAACCTCTAAAGGTAACACTGCTTCAGTGCCATATGTAAAGGAAAAAGGAGTAGCCCCAGTAGGAGTACAAATACTTGTTCTATAGGCCCACAAAACCAGATTTATCTGTAAGTGCCAATCTCTACCATTCTTACAAACTGTTCTATGTAGGATTTTAAGAATAGTTTTGTTTGATGCCTCTACTTGACCATTTCCTTGCGGGAAGTAAATGGAGGACCAATGTTGTTTAATCTTGAATTTCTTGTAGAGTTGTTTAAGGTCCTTATTTTTGAACTGGCCTTCATTGTTAGTGATAATCTCAGAAGGCACTCCATATTGACAGATGATATGGTTTAGAATGAATAGAGAGATTGTCTTGCCCTAGGCAACAGAAAGTGGGACAGCTTCTACCCATTTAGTGAAGTAATCAGTACCGGTGATAATAAACTTGTGTCCACCTGATGAGTTGGGATGAATCTGCCCAACAAGATCAAAGGCCCAGTGCTGAAATGGCCAATGAGATATAGAAGGAATGAGCTCCCTGCCTGGAGCATGTATCAGGTTACCATGTTTTTGAAACTTTTCACATGACTTTGCAAAAGCTACTACATCAATTTGCATCATAGGCCAATAGTACCCACCCTAAGCAACCTTTGGGCCATGGAAAGACCATTGGAATGTCCCCCATAGATGCCCTTGTGGATGTCAACTAATGCTTGGTCGGATTCTTCCTTTTCTAAGCATCTAAGAAGTGTTCCATCTAGACCCCTACTATACAAATCACCAGAGATAAGGGAATGGCAAGAGGGGTTTTGGGTAATATTTATGCGTTCAGATCGGTTAAAGGTTTTAGGTATAATGCCATCACAAAGGTATGAGTAAATGGAACCATAACAGCATGACTCACGACCAACAAGGGTACAAATGACATGGGTTTCTAGGGATTCATAGATAGGGTGATGTAGCTCTTCCACTAGGAATTCAAATCTAGATTCATGTTGTTCTAACTGAAGGAGAGAAGAAAGTGTAGCCATAGTGTCAGCTGCTTTGTTTTCTGCTCTAGGGATTTGCTAAAACATGATGAATATGAAGTATCACTTCAAGGAATCAACCATTTTCTTGTAAGGTTCCAGTTTCTCATGATATTCATCATTAACTTGGTTGATTATCAGTTGTGAATCCCCATAGATGTGTAACTCCATGATTCTCCATTCTATGGCCATCTTAAGTCTATTTATTAAAGCTTCATACTCAGTAATGTTATTTGTACATGGGAATAATAACTTGTAAGACTTAGGAATCGTGTACCCATGAGGAGAAACAAACAACACACCAGCTCCTGAACCATTACATAAAGGATCCATCAAAGAACATCTTCCATGTTCTTTCAGTCATGTACATGAGGCGCTCATCTGGGAAGTCAACTTGAATAGGTTCAGTATCTTGCAATGGGAAATCAGCCAATTGATCTACTATGACTTGTCCTTTAATTTATTTATGCTCAATGTACTCTATGTCAAACTCTGAAAGTATCATCATCCATTTAGCAAGTCTACCTATGAGGGAAGCCTTACCTAGAAAATACTTGAGTGAATCTATTTTTTCTATGAGGTGTATAATGTGCACAAGCATGTAATGTCACAACTTTTAGGAAGCAAACATATCTGCAAGGCAAGCTTTCTCAATGCTGGTATAATTAACCTCATATGAAACAAGAGTGTGACTAATATAGTATATTGCTCTTTCTTTCCCATGCTCATCAAGTTGAGCTAGTAATTCCCCCAAGGAAGATTATGTCACTAAAATGTATAGAATAAGTGGTTTCCCTGGGATAGGAGGCATTAAAATGGGAGGATTTGCCAAGTATTTCATGATTTGATCTATGCTCTTTTGACAATCCTCATTCCAAACACATTTGACTCCTTTGTGTAAGTTTTTGTTGAAAGGTTGAGCTCTATCTGCCAATTGTGAAATGAATCTCCTTATAGATTGAAGATGTCCTTGAAGACTCCTCATTTGACTAATGTTTCTAGGAGGTGGAATATCTATGATTGCTTGGACTTTTTCAGGGTCTACCTCTATTCCTCTTTCTAAAATGATGAATTTGAGTAGTTTGCCAGAGGTAACTCCAAATGCACACTTTTTAGGATTTAACCTGAGTTGGAATTGTTCCATGTGATCTAGAATGACTTCTAAATCATCTAAGTGTGTGTCTCTTTTCTTAGACTTGGCCAAGGTGTCATCCACATAATCTTCCATGTTTTTATGCATCATGTCATGAAAAATAGTTGTCATAGCTCGTTGATAGGTGGATCCTATGTTTTTCAATCCAAAAGGCATAACATTCCAACAATAGGTACCTAATCCACAAGTGAATGCAGTCTTTTCTTGATCTTCAGGAGCTATCTTGATCTGATTATATCTAGAAAAACCATCCATCAATGAATAAATCTCATAACCTGCAGTCATATCCACTATCATGTCTATATTTGGAAGTGGAAAGTCATCCTTTGGGCATGCTCTATTGACATCTCTAAAATCTGTGCAAACTCGAATGGATTTTTCATGTTTGGAAACTAGTACAATGTTTGATATCCATTCAGCATAGGCAATAGCTCTTATGAATCCTGCACCAAGGAGTTTTTCTAATTCTGCTTTGACTAGGAGAGCTATGTGGGGATGCATCTTTCTCAATTTCTATTTAACCAGTTTGACATCTGGAGCTATGGACAAGTGATGCATGATAAGATTAATGTCCAACCCTGGCATATCTAAATAAGTCCATGCAAAGTTGATCTTCTTTTTTTGTAAGAACTTAGTGTAGGATTCTTTTTCTTGTGGTGACAAAGACTCGGCCAAGTGTATGATCTGTGGAGCCTCATGTGTACCCAAATTGACTGCTTGTGTTGGTTCAATAAGACCAAAGATCTATCTTGAAAGTGGCTAGGGAGACGATCAAGTAACTCATTCCTAGGCACCTTAGAGAGGTTTTCACCCTTGGATACGTCATTTCTTTTTACTTTTTTTGGTTCTGACACCACCACATAGAGGTTTTTGCCATCAGAACTCCTATTCTTTTGATTTTCTTTTCTTTTTATCTTGTGACTAAGGTACTTGATGTTTGGCTCTGTCATGCTGGTAGCCAGTTTGCTAGTGGAAGAGACTATGGTTTCAAGGGCATTTAGGTAACAGGCTATCTCATAGTCATTTTGAAATTTTAAGAGCTCGAGTTCTTGATAGCATTGGGACCAATCAATGAGGTTGGGATGAACAAGAGGCAAGGCAATGACTGGTTCAAGGTTATAAATGTGAATGATATTATCGCTGGTGACCAAAGAGTCAAAGTTCATCCAGTATCCTTCTAAGCTACCCAAACTAGGATACGTCCTAACAAGCGAAGAATCAACCACTAAGGCAATAGGTGGGTTCAAGTCCTCTAATCCTACATGTGACTTATTGTCTACCTTAGGTTGATAACTGTAAGTATGGATGACATCAAAATACATGTCAATTATGGAAGGCTCTGAGAAGGAGTCTCATTCATACTCATATGAACTTGTGTCTGAACTGCGACTAGGATGCTTACACCATGAAGGTTTGGGACATCTTGATGTGGAAGGTCTAGTGTCATCAAGACTAGCACCTTCTCTTTCCATTAAACAAACAAGATTCTTTCATTGACGTTCTCTAAAAGGATCTTCTATATCTGATTCTTGTTCTAAACTTGCAACCGACGCATGAGCAACCAAAATATTTGAATCTCCCCATAGGATTTTAGTGGAAGGGAACCAATATTCACACATGTCTTCTTGATTTGTCAAACTAGGTATGTATTTTGGTTCATCTTCACTATCCGACTTATCAAGGATAGGATTAGTGTGCTTGTTGTGATTTGCAAAGCCTAGGCCAATCGGCTTCTTAGATTTGTGCCCAAAAAGAGCATGATCAAGAGGTTCAGCTCTAGCATCTAATCTATGATTAAGAGGGCCATGTCTAGGATAGCCCATCTATCTAAAAAAAGTATACCCTCATCCATAAGCCTTAGGAGAGGGAGAGAAGTTCTCATTGTGCATATATTTTTCTTCTCTATAGATCCAATCTCTAACAAATGTCTCTTCTTTCTCATCTTGAATAGGCATCGAGTACTCTACAAACGTGCCAAATAAAGTCATAGCTGAAGAGGAAGGTCTCTTTTCTTGTGAAGGTTTGCCATAAGACCAAGGTGAAACTGGTAATATTGTGAGGGAGTTGAGTTGATACCCCCCATGCTAAGGTCTACCGACTTGAGTTTGTCTTCACATTCAGCTAAGGTCGCATCGAAGTCTTCTACTTCTCTATTGAGGGGAACATGAGTTCCTGTTGAAATTGAGTTAACAGATAAAGTGTTATCCCTAGGTATATAAATCTCTATTCCATTGTAAGGGAACTTAACACACTGATGATAGGTAGATGGCACCGCTTGCATATCATGAATCCACGTTCTACCAAGTAATATATTATACATGAGGGGTCCAGCATCAACTATTTGAAATAAAATGTCTTTTTCAATAGGTTCAATCCTAATAGGAAGGAAGGCCAACCCCTTGGAACTTCTTTCTACATCATCATAGGCTTTGATGGTAATCATTTTCCTGGTATCTATGACTTTCTCAAAATAACCCAACTCTTTCAAAAGACTAAAAGAACATATATTAAGCCCAGCACCCCATCTATCAACACGCGCCTAACATGGGTTCTATGGATCATAACCTCAATATGAAGAGCAAGATTGTGTGGGTGGCTAAAAGCTTTATCATCATCCTCTAAAAAGGTAAGGTAATGAGGGCTAGTAGTGTGGTTAACCATGTTCTAGAATTGATCGACATCTAAGTTGTTAGGGACGTTTGTCATTCGTGAAGCATCCTCAAGGACTTGCTTGTGTCTCGGGGACAATTGTAAGGGCTCAAAGATTGAAATCTGAGTTGGGGTTCTTTGCGACTAATCAACAAGATTATAAGTAGACTTAGGTGACATTCTTGGATGCCATTTGCCTAGGTTTACTCGGCTGACTCAAATTGGGTCCTCTAATGACAATAGGACCTTGACTTCATGTGATAGCATTGAGGGCTTGCGATGACACTCTAGAGTTAGGACCCCTTAGCACCATGACAAGTTCTTCAATGAAGATAGGAGGAGATTCCACATCTAGATCATAACCATAGGGATCTTTACCCCTCATCATGTTGACATTTTCTTCTATAAATTCAAGCATGTTGATAGTATTCTCTGCATCATTGTAAGTGTAATTGATCTCAGCTTTGCCATTCTTAGCTTTAGAGGTTTCCCCCTTTTCATACTTGGGAAATGGTTCTTTGAATGCCTTATGATCGGCGTTGGTGTTCAATCCATCTATCTTATGTTTGCCTCTCTCAATGAGATCTTGAATAATATACTTGAGTTTCCAGCAGTTTTCAATGTCATGTCCAATACCATTGTGAAACTTGCAAAAGGCCTTCTCATCCCACCAATGTGGCTTAACATTAGGTATATAATGTTTTGCAGGATCTTGAGGATGTGCAAGGTTGTTAGAAATAAGTGTTTTCAAGACATCCTCATATGAGTCACCAAGATTTGAAAATTGGTGTCTCTCTTTCTTAGGCCTATATTGGTATCTTGGCATGCTCTCTTGTTGATTAGATGTATTGAGCTTCATAGCTTGAATAGGAATAGACAAGTGGAGCACAATTTGATCTTTAGATTGAGAGGAGTCCACAACTCCATCATTGACCACTTGTTTGTTCCTATTCTAGTTTGAGTTCTTCCCTTTATCTTTGTTAGAGTTACTGTTGTTTTGACCATTGTTGTTGTTGTTTCCATGTTTGGTCAAAATTCCTTTTTCTTTCAAAACATCCTCAATCCTACATGTGGTTTCAACCATGGTCTCAAAGGAATCAAAAACTATCTTCCTAACTTCAAACCACATTTCAAGAACCATGTTGCTAACAAAGATGTCAATCTTTTCATTTTCAGGAATGGTTCTAGAGTAGCGAGAGCATTGTCATCTCCACCTTTGCAAGAAAGTGGCAAAGGATTCCCCTTTATTTTTCTTTAAGTTGCATAAGTCCAACATGGTGAAAGATCTTGAAAGGTTGTATGCAAAGTGTTGAACAAATCTGTGGACAAGCTCTTTGAAAGTCTTGATGGGAGGAGTTATGTTGGTGAACCATTCTATTGCTTGACCCTTAAGACTCCTTGGGAACAATCTCATGAGGTATGAGTCATCTTGATGGAACTCAAAACTTGTGGTATAAAATTGGCGCACGTGATCATGCAGATCTCCATTCCCATCATACTTGTCATATTGAGGGATCTCAACCTTTCTAGGGAACTCTTTCATGTTAACACTTTTTTCAAAATGATTAGGACATATTTAATCAAGTGAGAATGAATTATTGGGTGCTAACATCTTTTCCATCATGCTCTTAATTTGTTTAATCTCCTCTTCTTGAGATGGACCTTGCTTCTTAATCTTTTTGTCCACATCAAAGTTGTAGGGGACTCTAGCACCTTTTTTTATTAAACACTCTAGGAACTTGTCTTTGTTTTGCTCTAAATATTTCTCCACATACTGCTGGAAGAGTGGCTCTTGTTGCATTTTCATGAAGTCTTGGGAGGTGAGGTCAAAACTCGAGCTACTACCCTCATATTGTGAACCATGATGAGCACATTGTGAAGGTTGTTTTGAGTTCCTAGGAGGTGTTTGTCTCGTATAATGATCATGTCTTGAATCCCTTCTTCCTCTAGGGCTATGAGCTCATGATGGCATCCTTGAATGTCTTCCACTTCATGGAGTCTCAGGAGGAGTGGATGGCGGAGAGTTATTTCCACCACTAACATGCATGTTATTAAATTGGTCATTAAGTCGTTGAGCCAAGAGTCTATCTTGCTCCTCCTGGAGGGATTTCTTTTATATTTCCAACAAGGTTTGTCTCTCCAACTCTAGGAGTATAAATTGTTCTTCCTTTTTAGCTTGTTCATCTAGGAAGTCTTTCTTTTCATGCTCAATTCCCTTATGTCTTTCACTCGTGTATCTTGAAGATGTTTTGAGCGGTGAAATCGATCTTGAATGTCGAAATAAATTATTGGTCTATGCTACATTTATGCGAGTATCATAAAGTTCCTCATCTTGGTTTTCATGTTGTGATTTCTCATCTTGATAGTCTTCCCTCTTACGTCTCTTAGCCCTTTGGTGTGCATCCATATATCTAGTTGAGATAAGGGGTGAATTTGGTTGACTATCACGAGAGGAACTGCCAAATGAAATGGCATCTCTATGTTTTGCAAATATGTCATCAAGGCATTTATCCATGTCTTCCCTCTCTTGTCAAGTCATTGTGTAACTCATATCCATATCTGAGAAAGAAGATGCTAAGGGTGTACCCAACTCACTAAGGTGACTCTTGGAATCAAACCAAACTTTTGAATTTCTCCTAGGTGATTGATCAAATACGAGTTCTTTTCCCTTACTTTTTGGCGAGTTTGAACTAAGGGTAATTGGTTAAAGACTACTTGAGGTCATTGTCCTTGATCTACTTGATATATTGTTGTAAATGGCATGATAGAAAAGGTACTAGTTGTAATCACCTAAAAATGTTCATGTAAACCCTAGACCCCCAATCTCAACTATTATTCAAGAAACCCTAATCTTGATTATTTTAAGTCCTAAATCAAATAGGCAATTCATCAAATCTAAACTGATCTGACCTAAACCCTAGGTCTTAATCGATCATCATACTTGAGTAATTAATTAATTCCTAAATCATAATACATTGGAAAATAAACCTTATGTTAACTATTTAATTAATATTCTGATATATTAATTAAATAAAAATTACAAAATTGTCACTTAAATCAAAAAGGAATTAAATTAATTAATAAAAATATAAATGTGCATTCAAAATCAATTAAATTATTAAAAATGCATATGACATCATCAAATTCAGTTGACTGATTATCAAAATGGAAATAATCCAGTTCCACTCAGTTAACTGATTCTCCACGGTTTATCATTTTGGAAACATTTCAGTTAACTGAAAACTGAATATAGAAGTTTCCAAAACAATTGATCAGTTAGTTCACTCAACTGACTCTCTCGACCAATCGAATCACTTGTACATGGATTGTGCTTCTTCAATCGAATCTGAGCCACTCTTTTTGTTCGATCCCAACTGTCGATTAGAGAGAGATTTCTATAAAAGAGAAACTATTTTCCTTCACAAAGGATCCTAGATTTTTATTATCATTATTATGTTGTATTTTTCATTCTAGATTTCTTTCATCTTAGATTCAATTTCAATTAGCTTATTTCACTTTTGTTTAAGCATGCAAATCAATCTAACTTAGAGCACACTTTATTTTGGGTTTAAAATTGTGTATCTCACATTTCAATTGGTTTTCTAAAATTGAATCTTAAGTAGATTGGATTAACCACAAATCTGCATTTTGGATAATCATCTTAGATCATTTAGCATAACTTTTAAATCCTTCATTTAGGTCTTCGGTGTAGTCACTAAGCTTGCAATGACCTGAGAGCAAGCTCATACTCCTGCCTTCTAGAATGCAACAGGTCGACTCATTCAGGCATGCAGGATGAATGAATCCATATTCATTCTTGTATGTAACTGAAGAACAATGACCATGTTGAAGTATACTGCTAACTAAGAAGGCCACTTTAAGCACGCACATTTCTAGTGCCCACTGTGGGGCAGAAAAAAATCAATTTCAGGCCTCATACTTTACATTTTCTATCAATTCTATATTCTATTTTTTGTCATTTTATACATTCATTTTGACTTTAATCTGAGTCCACCATTGCATTTGGTTCATCTTTTTGGTTTGAAATGACTATAAACATGCCCATACTTGCCCAAAATTGAATTTATGGCAAAAAAATTTACAAACAAAGGTCGTACAGCATTCTACACGCAAATCGAGGTAGTATCTCTTGCAAATTTGTACTATACAGTTATCGAAGCAATTTTGTACATTTTTATTCAAAAAAAAAATTGGTTTAGCCCCAGACATTAATCATATTTTGTTAGTTATGCTGCTATGCACTAGCAAATCAACGCTTTTCCCATAGCCCTATCTCAAACCCAACTCGTTAACAAACAACTCCTTTGGTTTGTATATTGTAATCTACGGTTTGATATAAAAAGAAATATGTTTACAGGTATCCCATGCATGTGGGATTAAAAATCCCATAGCACTTCCCCAAAACCTGCTCATTCTTCCCACACCCTTCCTCCCCACCGCCCGTTTCAAACCCCATGCGGTTTGCTTCCCACTGCCGCACCACTTCTCTGCTCCCTGCCACCCTCACACCTCCCACCAGCTTCCCTGTGCATCCCAAGCTGCCTCCAATTCCCCTCCCCGCTAAAACCCTCCACCATCTGCCATCATCCCGCCACCTCCTCTTTAACCCACCCCACCTCCACCAAACACACTTTCTACCCCACGTGCCATCCACAGCCCTCCATCCATAACCCCTCCTCTTCTCAGCCTCCCCTGCATAGCCACTTTAATAGTCGCCTCCCTCCACAGCTTCAAAACCCTCCCTCCACCTTGCGCCTTCTGCTCCGCTCAGCCCTCTGCCATTCATAGCTCCCCCAAACTCAAACCCTCCTTCACTGCTTCCTTCCACCTCCGCCGCTGCCCGCACCACCTCTTTCCATCACTGCCCCTCCACCGCTCTACATAGCTCTGCCCATGCACCGCTCCAACTCCATCCAATCACCACCAAACCACCACTTCTGCCCAGCCTTGTATCTTAAATTTGACGGGTGTCAGGTCATTATTTTATGGGGTTATTGGTTTCTTTTGACAGCTTTTTGACAATCAAAATTAACCTTTTATACAGCTGACGTTAGCAGGGGTTTTAAAAACCTTGCCTTCACCATTGAGCATTTAGAATTTGAAGCTCGTTTTTAAATGATCATATCTTGCTTGTTTTAGGTCCTTTTCTGGAGCATTTTTTTATTTGGGGTAGATTATTGCAAAGATCATTGTGGTGCACTTATTTTTTTATTTTGCTTGCTGGATTTTTTATAAATCACTATTTTTTATGACTGTACCTACCTAATCCTTTATTTGGCAGCTTCTAGAGCCTCGTACGGGCTCATACAGTAACGTTTTTGAGTGCTTTTTTTAAAGTGCATAATTTCTCGTCTAGTTTCTAAATATACAATCAATTTTCTAATTTTTTGGATTTTCTAACACTAACTAGTTTTGGGTTTGGTTGTTCTCCTGATTATCTTATTGGTTTCAGCCTAACAGTGGTTTGGATGACGCTAAAAAGGAAGCATAAAACATAGACTACTAACGCATCATCTTGCAGGTTGCCTTGATCGATTAAACGCCAAACATTGTGCTTACATTTTGTTTTTGTTTTATTAAAATAGGAATGCACATGCAAGACATTTTAAAATGAACTTTTGTCTGATGTTTTAGGGATGGCAATAATGTCAAAAACCTATGCTCTTGCCCTTTTGGGATGATCAGAAATCTAGAAACATTTATTGTCATTCACCATTTCAGATCTGTAACTTTAGAGGGCCTGTCCAAGTGAGAAAAAGTACTCACCCTTGGAGAACGACCCAAGTGAGAACAAGCTAATGCCAAGCTTCTTCAAATAACTATAATCAAAATGCTTCTCAAGGCCAAAACCTCAAAAGATAAGTGGCATTTGAGCTTATACTCGGCTCTCACCTAACACAAAGCAGGGCCTCCAGGTCTCAATCACGTATCGTGAACTGTTTGTGCTAAGGTGCTCTATGGGGTTAGCAGCTTGAATCACACTTGTGCAGACATAGATGATACGCTTAAACAAAGACCCTTACTAAAACCCTTTTCAGCTAGTGGCCAAAATCCTTTTCTACTTGTTGATATGGGCGTTGTGAGATGTGCATGCCTAAGAAATCTCTCATGTACCCCTCTTGTTGAGACAGTAAATTTATCACGATCCTCAGATCTTGAGAAATTCAAAGCTTGGTAGGCCCGAGAAGTGTGTGTCATGGAGGGGAGCTAGTGCTGCCAAGCTTTTAACTGTCTGACTTGAATGGGTATTTTATTGTAAGAGGATTCAAACAAGTATTGTCCATTTCTCACCGCCTAGGTATACGGTTTGCTTGATGTGCTTGAATAGGTAAGGGCTTCCTGATGTGTCTGGTGTGAGTGTTCACTGAAACAACAACAACAAAAATGATCAAACAATCTAGAAAACTGTGCACATTAGATATTTGTCTATCTTGTCTCGTTTGAAACTTCAACAATCTTGTCAAAACTCTGTCGAAACTCTGTCGAAATTGTTTCAAAAACTTGTCAAAACTTTGTCTTTTGTCAGTCTATCCTACTACATTCATTCTGTTCTAAAATTTGCACTATCATAACGCTTCTGTAGTTCACATGCAACAATAATTTGTTGTTAGTCCAACCCATCATTGTCTTGAAATCTGATGTCATTACGCTTGTCCAATTGACTGAGTCCTTTGTTCAATCTTATCATCTTTGTTTGTGTTGTCCTTGTAACCACCTAATTTCGGTCTATCACAACTGTAGACCCTATTTTCCCTAAGTGTGATCATGCCCTCGAGTTATGTCCAAATGACCCTATTACTGCTTGGCATAATTCTTCTAATCAATTTAATGTCCTAGGTGATTTTTATCACTGATTTATGTTATCTACTATAGCCATACAATTCAATTCAATATCGACCAATCAGATCAAATCAAAATCAAACATGGCTATAGTATTTAATATGAAGGAATTAAATAAATCTCTATATCAAAAATATCACTTGCATTCCAACCCATTCCCCTAGCCTATTAATTTAATTAAAATGGCTATATTCCCTTGATTATTAAAAAGCAATTTATTGGTTTTAATAATTAAATCCTATATTTCTAAATGAATTAAATAAGTTTATTTCATTTATTAATATTCCCTTAAACCCTAACCTAACCCATCTCAACCACTTCTACCCTGGGTTCTAACCCTAACCTAACCTATCTCACCCACCTTTACCCTGGGTTCTAACCCTTCTCAACCCATTCACCCATGCTAATCTAATCTAAATCCTAAATTCTCTMWAAATCACCTCCTAATGTTGTCACATTCCATTAGGGAATGATTAACAACTCCACCCACTTGAGAAAGTCCACTTTCTCAAGCTAGGACTTTCCTAAAGTCCTTAACCCTCTTACACCCCCACATGCCTCTTTAAGGGCTTCATTAATATGAAGACCTTAAGCCCATGTCTCTCCCATGCCTCATTAATGGCACCTACATGTGCATTAATGGCACCTACATGTGCATTTATTGGTCCTCCAAGCTCATAAATGAACCTTGTACCCCCTCTCTCTCCCATTTCTTCTATAAATAGAAGCCTATTTTGAGAGCAAATAAGCCTTCTTGGGAGATCAAATTTGTATTGTTATGCTGCTAGTTTTGTCATAGGATTACATGCTATTTTCAATTCATAACTAATTGTTAGTGTTCTTCCATCATTTTGAGAGCTAGTTTGCATGCTTTGTCTTCATTTTAGCTTGTTTGAATTAAATCCTTTGTACCTAGGTTGTATTGGTCACTGTTTCATCAACATATTCTGAGGGCTGATATGTTGGTGGATATACTCTTCCTAGGTTAGAAGGCAATAGATCTCTTTTAGAGGGTTTATTATGTTTTCATGCTTTTTACTAACCCCATGTGCTAAAATAATGGTCTATTGAAGTGTTTGTGTCCATCTAACAGGTACCCATTATCACACTCACATTTCTGGCGCCCACCGTGGGGCCCGATTTTCGAAAAAGCCCCGATTTATAACATTTTTCTAACAATTTGTACGCACAGGATTTCCATCATAAGCTCGCATCTAGTTGCACATCATCGCATCTGGAATACGCCATCGCATCGGGTAAATTCCGCATCGCATCCGGATATCCCGGATCGTATCCGGTAAAACATCGCTTATGGTTCAAGCACTTCATCGTATCCGGAGCATCAGATCGTATCCCACATACGAGATCGTATCAGGTAACTTTTCAGATCGTATCCGGTTCTACAGTTTGATTTTTCAAGTTGACTAACTCTAACAAGTTTCACAAGCTTTGATTTCGGTGTTTTTGACAGGTTACAAGTGTTTTGCAGGTTTTGACAAAGGATACTAACTTGTTTTTGTAGGAAACCCCAAAATACCCTCTTCCATCTTTGACCTCTATTTCCGTGCTTTAAAAACATTTCAATTTAGTGTTTAAAACTGAACAAACACAAACAAACACTTAGTTTTGGTGCATTAAAATTTGACAATCAATCAAAACATTTCGAATTTGGTGCATTAAAATTTGACAATCAATCAAACACTTCGTTTTTGGTGCACTTTAAAAATTGAACAAGCTATCAAACACTTTGTTTTGGTGTACCTAAAATCAATCAAACATTTTGAATTTAGTGCTCTAAAATTTGACCAATCAATCACAAACTTTCAGCTTTGGTGCATTAAAATTGCACAAATCAAAAAATACTTACATTTGGGGCTTAAAATCAAACGTTTCATGCTTTCATGGTTTAGATTAGTTCACATTTGAAATTGGAGCATAAACGATTTACCTTGTGTCCTTTGTGTTTGGTGCGCTTGCACAAATCTGTTAGATTAAACACCTTTACTTTTTAGAGAGGCCTGTCTAGGGAATGCGCTTCTTCCTTGGAGGATGACCTCAAACCGGGAAATCCTTCCGACCGGTATAGAAACAAGGCGCGACCAAAGTTGTGTCTATATCTAGCCAAGCTCAGGCAAGGTGTGTTGATGATAGTCTGGATTGGGTGAATATCCCTAAGGAGCCAGCGTGATCAATTAGGCTCTTAAGTGAGTCACACACGTACAAACCGATTGGAGAGACACCATGGATTTTTGATTACAACCTTGTTAAAATAGAAACCACCCGATTTACCTCCGAACAGGTATCTTATTATAGTGCAAGGGGTTGCAGAATTTCCCCCCAAGATCCCCAACATATGTGTCCTAGGGTATTTGTGTAGTGAAAGAGATCTTCACTCCACGGAAACAATACCTGGAAAAGGCAAAAACACAGGCACCTACAACGTGGATCTTTGTGTCCTAGTAGTGTGACAATGGCTGTGTGAGCTGACGGATATTAAGCATTGGGCCTATAATATTATATTCTGAAGCCAGATTGACTTAGATTAAAACTGCTTGCTCGTTGTTGAGACCTTGTAAAAACATGACAACTTGAAAAAGTTGTAGAACATACACACTCTTGCGATATTCAAAAACACATTGCTTGTTCCTTTGATCAGTTCTGAAAACACAACATATCCAAAAACTCTCACAGTTGTCAAAACCATCATACGAATCACATCCTAGGTAGTGGGCATTTCTAGTAGACTTTTTCTAGAAGGTCTTGGTTGTTTTAGATCCCCTTTTGGCTCTTCAGTCTGGTCCTATTGCTTTTACTGGTCCATCTATCATTGTTTCACAACTTGCTTATAAGTCTGCCTTGCATGTCCTTTTGGATTTTCACAA
>MU224507.1:366139-379131 GCA_018584345.1 Thuja plicata
TTGTGATAAGAAGAGTTGCAAAAGCCAGAGATAAGAAAAGCAGAGCAGAGTGTTAAAGCAGCAGAGCTATATTTATCATATGTTGATAATATAGATATTGAAGTTGAAGCTTTCAGAATATAGATAAGATTGTTGTAGTGCTTTAAAAGAGGTTAAAGCATCATCGCACAAAAGGAACTAATCAGACAAGCAGTGTCACAAATAGCAGTTCACCTTGTTGATATAGTGTGTATCAAATAACCAGAAGGTTGTAGCCTTCACCACTTGGACAGTGAGTCCTTGGATAGTGAGTCCATCACCCCTAATAGGGTTATTATAAAAGACTCCTAACAGGGTCTGACCCTTAACCAGGTCACTATACTACTGCATTGTAATGAACAACTCCTAGCAGGGATCACTATAAATAGTATAGTTCTTTGTGGGTACTAATTCCCACCGGGGTTTTTACCATTTAGTTTCCCCGTAACCAAATTGATGTGTTGTTTAATGTGTTATCTAAATGTGCATTTACTTTGTATCAATCTAAATTAATAAGTTTAAGATAAAGATCAAGTTGTTGATAATTGATTCACCCCCCCCCCCTCTTAGTTATCCCTGAAGTATTCTAACAAATCAAACCTAAATGGTGGAGAGACAATGATTTCTGTCAATTCCATGGAAACAAAGGACACATAACAGAAAATTGCATGAGGCTCAAACATGATATCCAAGATCTCATTGATAATGAAATAATTGCAATTGATAATCACAACAAGAATGTTGATCATAAGGCATTCAAAGATCCTTTCCCAAAACATCAAAAAGGAGAAACTTCTAAGAAAGGTGCTCAAATCAATCACACTTATTCTAATGATGACTACAACACTATCAACATGCTTGAGCCATCTCATTCTAAATTTTGCAATTTTGTCATCATCAAGAAGAAAGAGAAAGAGTCTTCATCGGCCAATGCAATGACTCGAGCACAAGCAAAGGTCACCCTGGGGGGTTATGGATCTTCCAACCCTTCATCATCTTCCAATAAACCATCGGTATCCAAATCCTAGGTACCTCTTAACAAACAAACCGATGTGGTTATCCCTAAAGTCTCACAGTCCAAACAACTAACTTTGTCCCATACTATGGACTATAGCATCATTGAGCAATTGCAGAGAACCTCTGCCCAAATTTCAATCTTTGAACTGCTCAAACTCTCTCCATCTCACCGAGAGGTCCTAGATAAAGCATTATCAACTACCAATGTCCCTAAGGACTTGGATCTGGATTGGTTTCAATCCATGGTGGGTCACTTGACCTCACCACATTACCTATCATTCTCAGAAGAAGATGACAACTCTATAAGGCATCCAGACAATCTCCCTTTGCATGTCAAAGTCATGATCCATAAACACCATGTCAGATGGGTCTTGATAGATGGAGGCGCAGGGTTGAATATCTACATATACAGGTTAATCGAGAAACTAGGCTTTTTAGAGAATGTCATTGATCCTAAAAATAAAATCACTATCAAGGCGTATGATGAACAAGAAACATCTTCTAAAGGTCTTGTAACTTTACCAATCCGAATAGGTCCTATTGAGAGGGATGTTACCTTCCAAGTTATGGATCTCCCACTGGCCTACAACATTATATTGGGAAGACCCTAGATCCATGAGATGTAGGCAGTTCCATCAACGTTCCATCAATGCATAAAATTCCCATTCAATGGTGTAGAAGTCAATGTTCCTGCAGACACTAGTTATGCCTGTAACATATTAAGACAAGCAATGGATACCCTTTTCCCGCACAACAGTGAGGTATCCAACTCTGAATCAACTACAAATTTTCTGAAAGAAATAGAAAAGAAACTCAAGATAAAGGACATAGCTATGGGTGGATACACAGTGGAACCTGTACTATCACTCACATCTCTTCCCAGATCACCTAGGTCTTATGGAAAATCGTCAGAAGAGATGAAACCAACAGCACCCCAAGAAATCTATGATGATAACTTTCTTAAAGCCAACACACCATTAGAAGATGAACAAGAGGAAAGAGTCACTCTAGCTTGGTTATATAAGGAACCTGAAGATAATGAAGTTAAACAACATGTAATACCCCCGAAAAAATTTGGTGTGGGGTAGAAGGTGGCTTGTAAAATGGGTTATTTAGGTAAAGGACCCATTGGACCTAATCAAAATGGACTTAAAGAAACAATCTCTATTGAATACAGACGACCTAGAGACACAACTAATCTAGGGTTCTTATCTAAGAAAGCACAAAGAGCAAAGAATCGCCTAGATAAAGGAACGGGACATCAGGTTCATGAAGAGAAGAACACAATAGTAGAAAGAACTGACATACCCAATGGAAATTGGGATGATTCTGATGATTCTGATGTAGAGGATGTGTATCCTTCCCCCATTCCTCCCAATATTTTGGCTCTTCTCTTTGAAAAGATACACCCTGGGTCAACACTACTGAAGAGCGTATTCTAGAGGAATCATCGATAACTTCTTATCAGTCAGAGACTACTACCTCCAAACAAGACCAAGATACAGAGGAAAGGAGTCTAACCATAGCAGATTTTTTAGGTAGAACTCATCCAAACTAGGGGAAAAGAGTAGATTTCACTCATGTCCTGGATATGAAACCTAATGATGAAATAGACTCCCATGAATACAAGTTCAACAGTCTTTCAGAAGGCACTTTAGACAAAGAGGTGGATACATTTTAGCGATATGTACTCATGCTCAAAGTAGGAGAAGGCTTAGAGGTTAGGTCAGACAAATTAGGACCTCTTATTTCTGACATGGGCTTTGATGATTCCATTAGGACTATTTCTAATTTGAACACGTCTATACAAGGTTCAAGTTTGGGACTCTACTTAATAGTCACCATCTATGATGAACATACTGTGAACGCCCTTGAACCTATTAAACCTTTGCCACTAATGCATCTTGAACTCATTGATTGGTCCTTACAGGGACAACCCGCTGAAATGCCTGCATTCCCCAATGACTATGCTTTAGCCTGTTATCTTATCATCGCTGAACCTGTCACTTCTTCCACCAATGAACCTAGTGTGAGCATGACTGAAGCAGACATCAAGTATCTCAGCTATAAAATAAAAATGAGAAAAATAAAAAGGTATGAAGGCAAAAACCACATTGTGGCAGTTTCAGAACCCAAAATAGTAAAAAGAAAAGATGCATCCAAAGGTGAAAACCTCTCTAAGGTGCTTGAGGATGGGATGCTTGATGTCTTGCCTAGTCATTTATAGGAATGATCATCAATTCTTATCGATCCAACTCAACCAGTGAATATTGGCATAGAGGAATATCCACACATCATTCAATTGGCTAAATCTTTGTCTACAGAAGAACTCAAGGAATTCACAGACTTCTTTAAAGAGAAGAAGATAAAATTTGCATGGACATACTCAGATTTGCCTGGTTTAGACCCAGATCTTATCATGCACCATCTCTCAATTGCTCCTGGGATAAAACTAGTAAAATAAAAACTCAGAAAATGCACCCTCATGTTGCATTACTTATCAAGGATGAACTAGAAAAATTACTCAAAGTTGGATTCATTCGTGCTATTGATTATGTAGAATGGATTTCCAACATTGTACCAGTATCAAAGCCAAACAAATCCATCAGAGTCTGCACTGATTTTATGGATCTCAAAAAAGTATGTCCAAAGGATGACTTTCCTTTGCCTAACATTGACATGATTTTAGACATGACTGTTGGGTATGAAATGTATTCTCTCATGGACGGTTTCTCAGGGTACAACCAAATCAAGATTGCTCTAGAAGATCAAGAAAATATTGCCTTCACATGTGCCTGGGGAACATTCTTCTAGAATTTCATGCCTTTTGGTTTGAAAAATTCAGCAGCTACCTATCAAAGGGAAGTAACAACTATCTTCCACGATATGATGCACAAAACCATGGAATACTATGTGGATGATATCCTTTCTAAATCAAGGAAATGATCTATACACCTACAAGATTTAGGCCCAATCATGGAAAAAATGGAAAATTTTAAATTAAGGTTAAATCCTAAGAAATGTGTATTCGGTGTTACCTCTGGCAAGCTGTTGGGTTACATTATCTCAGCTAAAGGCATAGAAGTCGATCCTAAAAAGGTACAATTGATACTGGAAATGCCACCTCCTAAGAACATAAGTCAAATGAGAACACTCCAAGGGAGAATCCATAATATTACAAGGTTCATCTCATAGTTGGATGATAGAGCACAACCATTTACCAAGACTCTGTGCAAGGGTATTACTTATCAATGGAGTGAAGAATGTGACAAGAGTTTCACTCAAATAAAAATGTACCTAGTGAACCCGCCAGTATTCATGCCACCTCAACAAGGAAAACCATTCATTTTGTACATTTTAGCTACCTCAACGTCATTGGGGGCACTGCTAGCGCAGGAAGATGAAAACAAGAAAGAACGTGATATCTACTATATCAGTAGAACATTGGTATCCTATGAGATGAACTACTCTATGATTGAGAAAGTGTGCTTGGCAGTAGTCTTTGCATCTCAGAAACTGCGTCACTACATGTTGGCTCACTCAGCCAAACTGGTGGCTAAAATTGGCCCTTTGAAGTATCTCCAAAGTAAAGCTACCCTCACTGGCAGATTGGCTAAATGGGTTATGCTTCTTAGTGAATTTGACATAGAATATACTGAGCGTAAAGCAATTAAAGGGAAAGTAATTGTAGATCAACTGGTTGATGCTCCACTGTAGGACAATGATCCAATCAATGATGATTTCCCAGATGGATCTATTTTTCACATCACTCACAGATCCTAGAAAATGTTCTTTGATGGCTCCTTCACGCAACAAGGTTTAGGTTCAGGGATTTTGTTTCCGAATCCTCAAAAATATTCCATTCCAAAGGCATACAAGCTCATGTTTCCTTGTACAAACAACATAGCATAATATGAAGCACTGGTAAATGGAATCAAACTGGATCTTGAATGGAATGTTTATGAGTTACATGTCCATGGTGACTCTCAACTTGTAATCAACCAAATCAATGATGTATACCAGACTAAGGATGAAAAAATCATTCCTTATAAATGAATGGTTGATGACTTTAAGAAATATTTCACTTTCATCACATTTCAACAAGTCCCAAGGACACGAAACAGAGCAGCTAATGCCATGGCTACATTAGCATCCTCACAGCAACAAGAGGATGATTTCTGCTATGATTTCTTGGTGGGAGAAATCTATTTACCTTCCTAAAACTCCCCTAAATCCCAAATGGTCTATTCAGTCATTGAACAAGAATCCTCTTGTTATCACCATGTTTACTCTTACCTGTGCCATGAGGTCATTCCTGATGAACTAACCAGAAATGAAAAATGACACCTCATCTGCAATGCCTCACGATATGTTCTTGTGGCCAATGATTTGTATAGGCAAGGATTAGATGGTACTTTGCTTAGGTGTCTAGAAAAAGAAGATTCCAAACATGTGTTGTCTGAAGTCCACAAAGGAATTTGTGGTTCTCATTCTAACGATCTGACTCTGGCCTAAAAATTGCTTAGAGCAAGGTATTATTGGCCACAAGGGAGCTCGTTCCTTTTTTAACACACTGGCCCTTTCAAAAATGGGAATTTGATCTAATCGGGCAAATTTACCCCTCATCTTCTAATGGACACAAGTTCATTATTATAGCTACTGAGTATTTCACCAAGTGGGTTGAAGCAGTCCCACTCATTAAAGCAATAGGACAACAGGTCTCGTTGTTCATTCTGAACTACAGCATTTTTTGCTATGGCATACCTTCCTCCATCATCATAGACAATGGAGGACAATTTAACAACAACACCATGGATGAGTTGTGTGAAAAAATAAAAATCACACGACACTGTTCTTCCATCTATTACCCATAAGGTAATGGACAGGCTGAGGCCTCAAATAAAAATATGTTGAAAATATTGCATCATACAGTTAACAAGTCTGGAAGGGATTGGCACTTGTAGATCAATCCTGCATTATGGGCTTATAGAATGAGCATCAGAATGCCTACAGGGGAAAAAACATTTGCACTGGTATATGGGGCAGAAGCAGTCTTACCCCTAGAGGTAGAAATCCCATCTCTTAGGGTTTCTTTGTGCAGACTTTTACCAGATGAAGAGTACAAAATTTTGAGACTCCAAGAACTAGAGTTGTTGGATGAACGTCGAAAAGTGGCATTTTATCACCTCAGAGCTTATCAAAAAAGAATGTCAAGAGGATAGAACAAGAAAGTTAGACCTAGAGAACTTCAGGTGGGTGACCTTGTGTTGAGAGGAAATCCCCACAATCAGTCACATGGAGAGTAGAAGGGGGAAGTTTGAACCCAACTGACTGGGTCCTTATATCATCACTACAGCATTTGGCTCTGGAGCCTATTGACTCTCCACACCTGAAGGAGAAGCTCTTTGAGAGCCCATCAACACTCTCCATCTAAAGAAGTTCTACACCTAAGGCATTCTTGATGATCAGCACCATGTACATAGTAATGTCCTAAAAACAAAATCTAAAAATTGGAAAAAGTCTTGAAAAAATGATCATCTTGGTGAAAACCTAGCAATAGGTGCCTTGATGCATCAATCAAAAAAATTGAAAAAATTGAAAAATACAAAAAAATTGAAAAAGAAGAAAAAGTGCCTTGGTGAAAACCTGGTAAACAGGCGCCATGGTAGCAAAAATAGAATCTTTTTCAAGTAGGTGAAAACCTGGTAAACATGCACCTCTTGTACTCAGTGCTCCATCTATCAATGCTCAATCTTGGCATCAATCCTTTGCTTCAGTTTGTACATAGCTTTCAGTCACTTTCGTGACACTCAGGTTCTTCTAAGAACCCTCTTGGCTTGAAATCGATCCAGAGTCATAACCTGGAGGCAATCAAATTGTATTTGTCCTCATAGCATGAGTCAAGTTAGTTATCATCATTTTCTACTAGGGGCATGGGTCCCCAAATTTGATCGCATCTTTGGATTACACTAGAGTCAATAATCTTGTCATTTATAAAGGACAACTTGCTACTGACACAAACAAGTGTTTCTCAAAACCACAATCAACAGTGTTTCTTAACACTATCTTTGGACGCATCTGTGTTTCTCAACACACATTGGATATCAAAAACGTAAACAACATATCGATAGAAATAAAAAAGAAAGCACTTACAAGAACAATGGTGTTTCTCAACACCTCATACATATACACATCCGAAAACTTTGAAACTGGCTGAAGTATGTTGAACTTCTATTTTTATGTTGTATGTTTTCATTGATTTTGTTAATCTTTTCTTTGTCTACTACTTGTTGGTGTGGTCTCGATGATCTAGCAACATTAAATAAACTGGGTGTATGTGGTAATAGCTTCTACATTAAGGCGTAAAAGCCTCACATCCATCAATCCTATTTATTTGTATTCCAAGGTGAGGTAGGAACTATCTCCTTGACTTTTATTGCTCTATTTTTTTACGCAAGATCGCACTCATAGTTATCTTGGCTTTGAATGCCTCGATACTGGTGTACTCTTGTAGCATCAACTAGAAACAACATTCAGGTCATCTCAGCTTTTGTGCCTCGATGCTTACGTTAGTTTCTCATATCTTATCCGATGAAATTCATATTCATATTCTTATGGTCGCAGTGGCACCAGTAAGGATCGTATCGACTCCGATGTTCCAAAAATGCTCAATGATGAAAATTTTCAAAGCTAAAGCTCAGTGATTACACCTTAGGTTGCATTCATGTTAGTCTTGCATCTGCATCTGCATAGTGTTGAAATCTGTATAATAACTTTAGCTCTCTCCAATGTGAAGGATCTGAGATTCTAATTGATCAATCTTCTCATCGTCAAGTGGTCATTTGTATGTGAACATGACACCTCTTGCTAAATCAACTATCCTGATTCTATTTTTAGCATCAAAATCAAAATCTAAAATTGACCACTTGCACAACCAATGGAAATCTCTCATGATTTTCTTCTAATCAATCTATGTATCTTACTTTTGGTCAATCTTGGTCAATGTGACCTCTCATCAAGTATAGATTTTGTCCTAACCACTTGGGATTTCTTTCTAATCAGATCAGTTTCTTCCTAAATTGTCTAATCAATCGAATTGCTTCTCATCACTGGGGCACCTAAACATATTTTGATTTCGCTCCTGAGGGGGCAGGATCAGGACATCAACATTCCAGTGATCACATCCTCAATCAAAACCCGATCACTTGGGGCATCTCAGCTTCATCGCATCAAAACAAGTTGAGATCATCTTAAATCAAAGGCAACCTAATCAATGGTCTTATACAGTGGTGAATACACTTGAAACTAGACAAGATCAGTTTTATACTGGCTATTCATTATTAAAACCAGATACATTGATCAAATTGGCTTCATCACTTCAAATCAAGTCAATTTTCTTGTTAATCAAATCTCTTAACAGTAATCAGTTTCATCGCTTCAAATCAAACTGGTTATTTATTCAAACTGATCAAAAAGGTTTAAGAGTTCCTGACAAATGTTTAGTTTCATCGCTTCAAATCAAACTAAGCATTTTTTTATATCTTCTAATCAATCTTCGTCCAATCAAGCTCAAATTCGGTCTTCTTCTTCAAAAGAATGGTTTCATCACTTCAAATCAAACTATTATGGGTCTTCTCGCTAACAAGTCTTTGAATCAATGCACTGATCGCACATCAATTCAAAGAGGGGAAAATGTAATCACCTAAAAATGGTCATCTAAACCCTAGACCCCCAATCTCAACCATTAATCAAGAAACCCTAATCTTGATTATTCTAAGTCCTAAATCAAACAGGCAATTCATCAAATCTAAACTAATCTTACCTAAACCCTAGGTCCTAATCGATCATCATACTTGATTAATAAATTAATTCCTAAATCATAATACATTGGAAAATAAACCTTATGCTAACTATTTAATTAATATTTTGATATATTAATTAAATAAAAATTATAAAATTGTCAACTAAATAAAAAATGAATTAAATTAATTAATAAAAATATAAATGTGCATTCAAAATCAATTAAATTATTAAAAATGCATATGACGTCATCAAATTCAGTTGACTGATTATCAAAATGGAAACAATTCAGTTCCACTCAATTAACTGATTCTCCACTGTTTATCATTTTGGAAACATTTTAGTTAACTAAAAACTGAATATGGAAGTTTCCAAAACAATTGATCAGTCAGTTCAGTCAACTGACTCTCTCAACCAATCGAATCACTTGCACATGGATTGTGCTTCTTCAATCGAATCTGAGCCACTCTTTTTGTTTGATATCGACCGTCGATTCGAGAGAGATTTCTATAAAAGAGAACTTTTCCTTCACAAAGGATCCTAGATTTTTATTATCATTATTATGCTGTATTTTTTATTCTAGATTTCTTGCATCTTAGATTCAATTTCAATTAGCTTATTTCACTTTTGTTTAAGCATGCAAATCAATCTACTTAGAGAACACTTTGTTTTGGGTTTAAAACTGAATATCTCACATTTCAATTGGTGTTCTAAAACTGAATCTTAAGTAGATTTGATTAACCACAAATCTGCATTTTGGATAATCATCTTAGATCATTTAGCATAACTTTTAAATCCTTCTTTTAGGTCTTCGGTGTAGTCACTGAGCTTGCAATGACCTGAGATCAAGCTCATACTCCTACCTTCTAGAAGGAAACAAGTCGACTCATTCAGACATGCAGGATGAATGAATCCATATTCATTCATGTATGCAACTGAAGAACAATGACCATGTTGAAGTATACTGCTAAGTAAAAAGGCCACTTTTAGCATGCACATTAGCTGATAGGATGACCCTAAGAAATGTTGGTACCAAACTAGGATAGTAAAGGCATTCACTTGTCCAAAAGAGAGATGATAAGATAGAATTTTGCAAAGGGTGTAAACCAACACTGCCATAGAGGTGCTCACTGAAAGGGTGAATACCCTAACACATATGGATCAGGAGGATTATTTACCCAAGTTATATTGATTGAATTTGAATTTGTATGAAAGTGAATGAACAAGAGATGACCAAAACTCTCCAAGTGTGTTATCAAAGAATTTAAAGGTTTGTCTTCTCAACAAGGATAGTTTCTAGCTCACCAAGCTCCAAGCAAGGTCACTTGTGAAATCAAAGGTTACTAGTTCAAGAGGTCAAAATAAAGGAATCTAAAGTGTAAACAAGCTTCTAATAGTGGGGTAAGTGACCTAATCTGATCTGGATCAACCAAGGAAGACTAAAAATGGTAGGATAGCAAATTGGGAAAGTTTATAGTTTGACACTTAAGAGTGTGGATTTGCTGATCGTTTTGATGTTTGGTGTATGTTTTGATGTTTCACTCACGCAAGACACATCAAGCAAATTATTTGTTGTAAATAGAATAGTCACTCCACAACCTAGGTAAGTCAGGGAAATATCAGTTGAATTCCCACTTGAACCGAAGTTGAACCACGTATACTCATAGTAGACAACTTAGAATCTTGGAGGCACGGGCTCCTCCTTATAGTGCACTCACTTCTCAGGCACACCAAGCTTCAAATCCCAAAGGACCGTTGTCTCTATTAAGAGCCATGAAAATGTGGGACATCTTAGTTGGTCTCTAACCTTTCGCACCAATAGATAGAGGGTTTTTGGTCACTAAAACAAAGTTTGTAGTCAAGGCATCCATTCAGGTGGTTGTGATCAAGTCATTTTCCCAATTAAGGGGGCTCTCCCAATCCTTTCAAAGCAAGGCTTTCACCTTAACAATGTAGGGACTTTAACGCACCGCAAGGGTACTAAAGGATATTTTGGTTTCCGCAAAGAATTCACACTTGTCCACTATGAGACTAATCACAATGATATTTTTTATATACTGGTTTGGAAGGGCTTGACTTTAGCCTATTACCGGTTGGGAAATCCACTCTCACTGGCTCTGTTAAAGCACTTGGGAGGTAGTCACACTAGAAGAATTATATGAGTTTCTCTTGCACCCAAGATCCACAAAGGCACGGGGAGAGGATACATTCATATAATTCTTAGGGTTACAATCTAAAAGACACTTCAAACACATAAGAAAACCACAACAATGCTTCTAGATTTTTTATCATCCCAAAAGGGCGAGAGCGTAGTTTCCTAACATCATTATCATTCCTAAAATATCAAAATAGAAGTTCATTTTAGAATTTTTGCATGTGGGTTCCTATTGTAATAAAACAAAACAAAATGTAAGCACAATGTTTAGAATACTATCGATCAAGGAAACCTGCAATAAGATTTGTTAGTAGTCTTTATTTGAGTCTTCTTTTCAACGTCCTACAAACCACATGTTAAGCTGTTTCAGAAATAAAAATTAGAAAAACATAGCAAACAACAAACAAGATATGCAATGTATACTCAACTTATGCAAACCCTAGGGTTAGATATGAAAATCAATTGTTAGGAGCAATAATAACCAGCAAATAATCTAAATGACAACTCATATCATGCATTAAACCATGTGAAAAATAAGTGCAAGCTAATCATTAAATGCCCTTTTTTTAATTTTGATTTTTTGACCCAGTCAACAAGATTAGACCTATATGACACAAATTCAGATCCCAAACTCTAAATGCAAAAAAGAGACCCCTATTAAAAAATAGAGAGATTTCCAAAAATGTCATAATTTTAAAAAGATCTTTTCATTTGTTCCCTAGGGAGTCATTTTCCCAAAATAGACTAGTTTTCATAAATTGACCAAATGAGCTATGATATTGCATCCAAATTTAAAACACAAAGAATGGACCCCCTATAGAATTTAAATAAATTTTCGAAAATGTAAAAATTTCTAAAAAAAATGCTGGTTTGCGCCGAAAATTAATGTTTTATGAAAAATAAAGAAAAAAATATAAAAAATTCACAATACCTTTGAAAATTCAAAATTTTTTACTGAAGCTTCACTGATATGTTGCCAACCTACAAAACAAAATTTAGACCGAAACTCCAAGCCATTTGGGAGATATGATCAAATCTTTGAAAATCTAGGGTTTTTGTCTCCAAGCAAATCTGCACAAGGGGGTTAGCTCTAAAAATAATCAAAACCAGCATGTAAAGGTGGGTTGCCCCACAGTGGGCGCCAAAAATGTGTAATGAAAATGTGACACACTTTTATGAGTCATTATATCCAAGATTTCTCAAGAATGAGGTCTCAAATGGTGACTCATAGCTCCCTATTCATGGAGTGTAAGGGTTTGTAATGGAGGCCCTTAGTTTAGACCTAGTTATGCCCATGCAAGTACACCATAAAATGAGAGATTCAAAGAGAAAGAGAAAGAATGCTAGTCTCCATGATCACCAAATATGCATTGCAAATGAGAATGGAAGCTATTTTATATGATAACAATGCATGGAAGAAAACTAATCTATATGATAACATTGCATGAAAGGAAATATGCAAGCTAATCTATAAAAGAAATATGCAAGATTAATCTATGAAAGAAAACATGAATCTACTCTAAATGGATTACCATGAATGCATGAGAGAAGAAGACAAGAAGAAGAAGTTGCATGGTCCAAGCTCAAATGCTCAAACTCTCCTCCAAAATTGCTCTCCAAACCTGTAGCATAACAATAGCATAAAAGTGTATCTCTTGATTATCCAAATGAGAAGCCGAGGTTTCCTTTTAAAGAGCAATGGATGGTAGAGATTAAGAGGTAAAAAAAATGAGCAATGGTGGAGATTAAATCTTGGTTGATCCATGTGCTCATATCTTCAAAAGGCAAAATCAAAGGCTATGATTTAAGAGGCAAAAAGCCCACCACTTAGGAATATGTGTGAAGAAAAAGGAGCTTTTATTTATTTTTATTTAATTTATTTCCTTTTTCAACACAAAGAGGGATTTAAGTGGGGACTTTATTTATTTAATTAAAAGAGGGATTTTCTTTTAATTAAATAAGATTATTTTATTTAATTAAAAGGGAGATTTTAATTAAATAA
>MU224507.1:385686-397727 GCA_018584345.1 Thuja plicata
GGCCTCATAGGAGCTATGACCTTCTTGGCTTGGACTGGGTGTTGTCTATGGATATTGTCTTGTTGTTGAAGAAGGCTTTATCCTTGTTCTTTTACTTTCCTTAACATGTCAAAATAGTATGTACTTTGCCATATTAAGAAGGGGGGAATATACACGGCCTCCCTCATTTTATATTTTGCATTTTGTTCCAACATTTTATTTTGTAGCATGCTAAATCCTCTGAGGGTAATGCACATAAGTTGCTAAACCTTGAAGAGATACGCACTCAATTACAATTCAATATGCTAAATCCTCAGAAGGTAATGCACATAAGTTGCTAAATCCTGAAGAGATACGCATTTTACAAATGTATTCCATGGTGATATAAGGATATGGATCCATGGGTACTTCATAAAAGTCATCAAAAGATGCACTACATACATGCACAAAGCTGCCAAAAGGTGCACAACTTTATGGGGTGACTATCAAGTTCTTTCTTGGTGGGCCATCCTATCCTTTTTGTGGTTCATAGTGAGATACACACATCTTACTGGGTGAGCTAACCACTCCTCTCTCTCTCCCTTTCTCTTTGACTGGTAATGTCTCTCTTATCATGATCTTAAGGTTGATAAATACTTAAGTCCCTTAGGGACTTGAGGATTTCTTTGTCCCTTTTGATTCCAATAAGATTGTCTCTTCTCTATGATTTTCTTTACCAAGAGTTTGCGTTGAGTCCATACTCTTGCTAAAGTGGGGGCTAAATGTATAGTCAAAAAATGGAAGCACTTTCATTATATACTTGTTTAGCCTTCCGAGTAAGTGGTTTGGGGTCATGAAAAGCACCTTGAATGGGTTCTTGATCTTGACCTGGCTTTCCCCCTATTCAGTTCCTCTTTCCACTTCTTTCCAGCCTGATTTTTGCATTCTGGACTGCAGACCTGAGATTCTAGACTTCAAGGTCAGGGTCGACCTTTTGGGTTTATGTCAACCTCGACCCTAACCTAGGTCAAGGTCAACCTTGACCCTGACCTAGGTCAAGGTTGACCTTGACCCTGACCTAGGTCAAGGTCGACCTCAACCTTGACCCAGGGTTCAAACTTCAGGGTCTTGCAGTTTTCGGATGTCGATCTTTGAAAAAGTATTTTCTCACTTTCGGGTCGGCTGTTTCAGGTTCCAAAGCGTCGATTCCTAAATTATATTTAATATAGGTCCTCTCCTAGGGGTAAAGTATTTAATGAAAATTTAATTCTCCTATGTCGGCCTCCTTAGAAGATTGTGCCCTAGTTTCATATAAAAGAGAGCCTTCTCCTCTCATTTTCTCTAAGTCTTCTAATGGTGATCAAGCATTCTCAAAATATCTTCAAGTGAAATTCAAGAAAGAATTCAAGTAATATTTCAAGCAATCATTCATCCATTCTCAATCATTCAAGCATCCATTTTCATGAAGGAGATCCATTGGAGGCCATTGAAGGATTCAAGCTACATAGTGCCCTTTTTGGTGATCTCTCCATCCACCTTCTTCTAAGCGTCTTCCAATTCAAGAACCCATTCAAGATTTGGTGTTGGAGATCAACAATAAATTAATTGAAGACATCCTACATTCTAGATCCATTGGTGCATACATACTTGTGGATTCAAGGATTTGAATCCTCCACAAAGGCTTTTACAAGCAAGGTGAATTTATGCATTTACTTTGACTATTTCTGCAATTGCAATTACATATATTTGAGGTTAATTCCAAAACTGGGGTTTGACCAAGGAAAACCCCTCTCCCCCAACAAACAAACCTCTTTTTCTAGTAGGTACAGGTTCAGGACTACAGATTTGGACTCAGATCTGGATACCCTTTTCGGCAAACTTTCAGGATCCATGAACAGATTTTCTGTCAAACCTGTGTAGGTCAAGGTCGACATTATTGGGTCAAGGTTGACCTCACCCCTGACCTAGGTCAAGGTCAACCTCACCCCTTACCTAGGTCAAGGTCGACCTCACCCCTGACCTAGGTCAGGGTCAACATTATTGGGTCAGGGTTGACATTTGTGGGTCAAGGTCAACCTTTTTCATAAGATGACATCAAAACATAAAACAATTTATGGGTTTTGTTCATCTCTGTGTTTCCTTTCCGGATCATACTTCAAATTTTCTAGAAATAGTCTACAAACCTCAGAAATTAGAATTCTTTGATCTACAATATTTCAAGGTTAGTGCATTCCTCCTATCCATTTCAATTCAAATCCTTAAGCATTCTAAATCTATCACACATTCATTCCTTTCCATAAAACGGGGATTTAAGACCTTCCTCTTTGCTCTCATTTCCAAATGATTGATTCATTGTGCATTGATCCTTTTTGGGTTGATCAATTTGGATATTTCCTTTGTGCATCTTGGGATAGAAGAGGAATATCTTATCTTTCCCCCATAGATTTCAAATGTTACATATTCTTATGTTACATTTTGGTGACCTCTATTTTATATGTTACAAGTATTCACATATTCCAACCTTACTTCCTTGTCCTAAACCAATTCTCTGAAGAAATGATACTTTATTGCAATATGCTTAATCTTAGTATGCATCACAGGGTTCTTTGAAATGTTAATAGCACTAGTGTTGTCACAGTAGATAATAACTGGTTCTTTGATTTCCTCCTTCATACCTAACAACAGTTGTTTGAACCATATGATATTTGAACAGTTTACTACTACAGCAATATATGTTGCCTCTACTGTAGGCTGAGAAATGCAATTTTGTTTCTTTTTGGTCCAAGAGACTAACCTCTTTCGAACAAAAAAGCTCCACCACTGGTTCTCTTTCTGTCATCAACACTTCCTGCCTAATCAGCATCAATAAAAGTCTTCAAATCAAAGTTTCCTCCTTTCTTATACCATAATCCATAATCTTCAGTACCCTTAAGATATCTCAAAACCCTTTTGATAGCCATCAAATGTTTCTCTCTAGGATTAGCTGAAAACCTTACAAGAATACCAACTGCTAATGCTATATCAGGTCTAGTGTGAACAGCATATTGAATTTTACCAATTATGGATTTGTAGGTAGTATGATTTACCTCCTTTGAGTCATCATCCTTAGACAACTTATGTCCAATAGACATAGGTGTCCCAACTGGTCTAGAATCTTCCATTCCAAATTTCTTTAGTATCTTTTTGATGTATTTAGACTGAGTAATGTAGATACCATCCTTCATCTGATGAAATTGTAAACCAACAAAGAATTTGATTTCTCCAAACATAGACATCTCAAATTCCTTACTCATAGCTTTGGAGAATGTTTTGCATAAATCATGTCCAGTAAATAGTATATCATCAACAAATATCTCTACTAATAGTATCTTGTTCTCAAGTCCTTCTTTGATGTACAAGATACTATTGTCATTAGTTCTCTGAAATCCAATACTTATCAAGTAACCATGAAATATTTCATACCAGGCTCTAGGAGCTTGCTTCAGTTGATACAAGGATTTGTGCAATTTTCAAACCATATTCCTTTTGTTAAGATCTACAAAACCTTCAGGTTGCTCAATATAGACTTCCTCTTCCAGGATTCCATTCAAGAATGCATATTTTACATCCATTTGGTATACCTTGAATCCTTTATGTGCAACATATGCCAAAAGAGTTCTGACTCCTTCAAGTCTTGCAATAGGAGTAAAAGTTTCTCCATAATCAATACCCTCTTCTTGGGCATATCCTCTACACACTAATTTTGTCTTGTTTCTAGAAACTTCACCTTTTTCATTCATCTTGTTTCTGAGAACCCACTTAGTACCAATCACATTCTTTTCTTTTGGTCTAAGCACAAGAGTCTAGGTTTTTTTCTTTTCTATCTGCTCAATCTCTTCATTCATGGCTTCTATCAAAATTTCATCATTCAATGCATCTTTAATAGATCTAGGTTTGATTTCACTAAGAAAACATGTACCTTTAATTTTGTGCCTTGTCATTATACCTTATGTCTTGTCTCCAATTATTTGCTCACGTGCATGATTCTTCTGACATATTTGGAAAGTATAGGTTCCTTCCTCTTTGATTTTGGGCTTGCTCCACTTGGTTCACCATGCTCAAACATTTTGTTTTGCTCTTCCAACTGATAC
The DNA here is from genome assembly GCA_018584345.1 of Thuja plicata. Lineage (NCBI taxonomy): Eukaryota > Viridiplantae > Streptophyta > Pinopsida > Cupressales > Cupressaceae > Thuja > Thuja plicata. Next base: position 389,775 of record MU224507.1, read on the forward strand.
TCAGGTTCCACTATCTGAGACTCGGGTGTCTCTATTTGTGACTCGGGTGCCTCTGTCTGTGACTCAGTTCCCTCTGTCTGTGACTCACTTTCTTTAGTCTAAGACTCAGTTCCCTCTGTCTGTGGCTTGGTTTCAACAATTAGCAGCTCGGGCTGCACAGGTTGCAACAAGGTTTGTGCTGATGAATTCAGCGGTTGACATGGTTGTTGTCTAATCACCATTGTTTGTGTCTTAGGTATAGTATTAGGTTCATAGTACACAAATTTATTGTAGTCCTTAGGCTCTTTACTACTTTATTCTTCACTTATCTCTACAAATTCATCAATATTTACATGTACACTTTCTATGAATTTATGAGTAGCAAGATTCAAACATTTATATGCTTTGCTTTTATAGGAGTATCCTAGGAATATACCTTTGACATCAAATTTTCCATTTCTTGCTTCCTTCAAGATGTAACATTTATTTCCAAATACTTTGAAATAACAAACATTGGGTTTATAGCCATACCATAATTCAAAAGGTGTCTGCTCAGTACCTTTCTTCAGTTGAACTTTGTTCAAGGTGTGAATTGTAGTGCTGATAGCTTCCTTCCAATATTTGGTTGCACCATTCTTTTCAATCATTAAGGTTCTTGCACAATCCATAATAGATATATTTCTTCTTTATGCTATCCCATTTTTCTATGGTGTACCTAGGGAAAATACTTGTCTCTTGATTCCTCTTTCATCGCAGAATTCATTGAGCTCATTAGAAATGAATTCACCTCCTCTATCATATCTTAGGCATTTAAGTTTCTTTCTTGTTTCCTTCTCAACTCTAGAAAGGTACCACTTAAACTTCTAAAAAGCTTCTGATTTTCTTTGAGAAACATAACAGTCATCATTCTAGAATGGTCATCAACAAATAGAATGAAATACTTCTCTTCTGTGTAACTTGTTATTCTAATTGGTCCACCCAAATTAGTATGCACAAACTCCAATACTTCTTCAGTATTGTAATTTTTTCTCTTGAAACTAGTTTTGCGTATCTTCCCAATTTGACATTGTTTACATATTGCCAATTCAGGTTTCTTCAAAATAGGAATACCTCTTACTCTTTTTTTCTTTCTTATGTTGACCAGGTTATCAAAATTCACATGACACAATTTTTTATGCCATAACCAGCTTTCTTCTACTTGTGCAATAAAACATTAACTTTCAGTGAGATCAAGATAGAATAGATTACCTTTTGTTTTCCTGCCAGTTCCAACTAGGTTTCCCTTACCATCCAGGAGCTTGTCCTTATCATTCATGAATTCTACCTTGAAACCAATGTTATTCAGTTGTGCCACACTTAGTAGATGTTTTCTTAGTCCTTCAACCCAATAAGCATTATCATATTTGATTCCTTCAGTTAGAGCAATACAACCTTTATCTTTCACATAGAAAGGTTCATCATTCCCAAAACTGACACTCCCACCATCATAGTGCTCAAGATGTTCAAATTTAGTTTTATCACCAGTCATTTGGTGAGAACAACCACTATCAATTATCCAAGTGTCATTTTTACTAATATGAGAGAAAAGTGCAGTCTTTTAATTATCTTCATTGTCTGACTCATCCTTAATAGCAATGTAAACCATTTCATCTTCATCTTCATCACTATCAAAATCTTTAGCAATATAACAAGATTTCTTACCTTTGTCCTTGTAGCTTTTATACCTTTTAAAATCTTTCTTGCCTTTGTACTTGTTGAACTTTCTCTCACCTTTGTCTTCTTTGTTTGGACACTTAGCAGCAATGTGACCAACCTCATCACATGAAAAGAAAATCAATGGTATTCTTCCTTTTAACTGTCCTTTTCCTTATGTAGCTCTCTTTGCAAGTAGTTCTTCAATGATTTCTAGATCTTCATCATCATAATCATCATCACTATGACTATCAATTTGTTTTCCTTTTGAGTTCCTATCCATCTTACCAAGGTTTCATTTAGATTTGAATATAAAACTCCAAATTACTAGGATTAGGAGAATAATTGTCAAAATTGTCCAACTCAAAAGTTGTAAGCCTTCCAACCAATGCATCTAGAGTTATATCATTAATACACCTCATCTCTTGAATAGTTGAAACTCTAATTGCATAGATAGGAAGTAAAGTTCTCAATACCTTACTAACCATTGTTTTTTCTTCAATTCTTCCACCGAAAGCTCTGATGGCACTAACACTTTTCTTGATTCTTTCATTGTATTTTGTAATGTCTTCTCCTTCTTTCATTGTCATCTGATCAAACTGACCTCTGAGACTTTTTTCCTTGGCTCTCTTTACATTTTCATCTCCTTCATAGATATCATGCATTTTCTTCCACATATCATAGGCAGTAGAGCAGTCCTTGACTTCATCAAATTCTGAATAGCTGAGTGAAGAATCTATATCAATCATCATTATGTTATGATTCGTCATGTCCACCATCTGATCCACAGACATAGGTCTCAGTGGCTCCGCATATTTTTTATCCAATAATTGTAAACCAGTATCTCCAATAGTAGATAGATGTAGCCTCATCAAATCTTTCCATGCAGCAAAGTTGTCTTTGTTAAGCTTGGGGATCTCCCTTCTGTTAGACATCTCTGATCTTTAGCTTAGGCCTTGAAACCTTTCCTAAAAGCACCAAATTCTCTGATACTAATTGTTGGAAATGGGTTTAGTAACTGAGAGGGGAGGGGTGAATCAGTTACTACAAAAACAAATCCAAGTCCCTTAGATGTCTTAAACAAACTTTTCACTGTTACTCAGTTAACAAAGATATTTTGTTGTTAATCAGATAACAAATCAATCTTAAGATATTAACTGTGATTATACTTTCATGATTAAGTGTAGAAACATAAAGCATAAATCAAATAACATGTACATACATGACACCAAGATTTAACCTAGAAACCCAATTTGGGAAAACCACCAATTGCAACTAGTTGTTGTTTTTCACTCTTCTGAAGTGAGCCCTTTTAGGAGCCAACCCTGTTAAAGGTTACCAAACACACTGTTAGGTGTGACCCTATTAGAGGATTTAATCACCCTGTTAGGAGTGGCCTTGTTAGAGGTCTTCAAACACTTCAATGTAGAAATGTCACCTTGTGAGAGGATTTATGAAATACTGTTAAGTCTACGCTATAAAGAGATTTGGATCACTGATACAATTATTAGAGAGTAACAATGGATTGACCTGTTTGATGAAGTAAATATCTTTGCTAATTCAGATATCTTCTCTGGCTTTAAACTGGATCCTCACTGATCAAATATTCTATTGCAGCTCAGTCTGGATGTTCTGTCCTTAATCAGAATCCCATCTGATTTTGCCTTCACTCTTCATATCAAAACTCTTCCATGTATTTCTTCACACACATTCAATCCAAACTTGACCTTGTATAAATATGATAAGCCTTGTCAAGTCAGCTTGAATAACCTTCCAAATAACTAATAAAACTTAAGTCAGTCAGCTACATATAACCAATTAAACATAAAGTGTAAACAACAGTTAGTCGGCTGAAACTAAACCCATAACTCGGTTAACCCTGTAATCCTTCAATGCCCGACCATTATTGTAATGCCCGAGTGAACTTGGTTAGAATTGAAAATCACTTTGGTCTTCTTCAATGCCCAAGAGAGCTTGGCATAAACTGACTATTCTCAGTTTAGGTATAGACATTTGTGTACCATCACTATATTTGTGTATACATCAATGACAATACACAATTGAATAATTTTCATCAACAATACCTCCATCACCCCTTATCTCGATTGCGCTATCATAGCTATATCCAATCCAAAATTGACCTCTTGGTCTTGATCAAAATGAAGAACGAAAAATGTAAAAAAAATTCTCAAAAAATTCTTAACATGTCCTTTCTTTTGGACCACATGCTTTTCATGACATCAGGTCATTATCCTATATGCTATCCAGCACCGCTCCATGAGCCTACTTTTCTATATTATTTTCTCCCTATCTTGGGTAATCTTGAGGAGACTGTCCTTGAGAGTTGCATTCACCCTCTTCATCCATCATTGTTTGTTTGCCTCATCCATCAACTTTATAATCCATCTATAATGTTCTATACCTTGCTATACATTGGGGGAAAACCAATGTGATCTTGCTTGAGAATGAACACTTTGGTTCTTCTGAGAACCCTCCTAGCTTGAAACTGATCTAGAGTCATATTCTTGGGGCATTGAATCAGCATTTTCCTTGCAGTATGATTCAATTTAGTCATCATCATTTGCTACTAGGGGCATGGGTCCCCAATCATATCACATCTCTGGATTACACCAGAGTCAGTAATCTTGTCAATTCTAAAGTACAACTCTCTACTAACGCAAACAGGTGTTTCTCAACACCCTAATCAAAAGTGTTTCTTAACACTATCTTTGGATGCATCTGTGTTTCTTAAGACACATTAGATACTGCAAACATAAACAAAAGATCGATAGCACTCAAACACAACACACTCACAAGCATGACAATGTTTCTCAACACCTCATACACATACACATCCGAAAACTTTGAAACTGGCTGAAGTATGTTGAACTTCTATTTGTATGTTGTCTATTCTTATTGATTTTTGTTAATCTTTTCTTTTATCCACTACTTGTTGGTGTGGTCTCAATGATCCAGCAAAATCAAATAAATTGGGTGTATGTGATAAGAACTTTTGCATTAAGGCAAAAAGGCCACACATCCCTTGATCCTCCTTTTTTGCATGCCAAGGTGAGGTTGGAACTATCTCCTTGATTTTTATTTATCTATTTGTTTATGCAAGATCGCACTCATGGTTATCTTCACTTTAAATGCCTCGATACTAGTGTACTCTTGCAACATCAACTAGAAATAACATACAGGTCATCTCGGCTTTTGTACCCCGATGCTTATGTTAGTTTCTCATATCTTAACGGATGAAATTCATATTCATATTATTATGGTTGCAGTGGTATTAGTAAGGATTGTATCGACTCTAATGTTCCAAAAATGCTCGATGGTGAAAATTTTCAATGCTAAAGGTTCAGTGACTACACCTTAGGTTGCATTCATGTTAGTCTTGCATCTGCATCTACATCTGCATGATGTTGAAATCTACATAATATCAATATCTCTCTCCAATGTGAAGGATCTAAGGTTCTTATCAATCAATCTTCCTTTCATCAAGTGGTCAGTTGTGCGTTGATTGACATCAAAATGACACCCTTGGCTAATTTGACTATCCTGATTCCATTTTCAGGATCGAAATCAAAATCTAAAATCATCTTGCTTGTCATTTGTTTATGTTTGACTTTTTTAGTCAACTACAGCTGGCCGCTTGCACAATCAATATTCTAGACTCTAAAATAATAGAAATCTTTCACACTTTTCTTCTAATCAATCCATGTATCATACCTTTGGTCAATCTCGGTCAAACATGACCTCTCATCAAGTATAGATTTTGTCCTAACCACTTGGGACCTATTTCTAATCAGATCAGCTTCTTGTTGCATCATGTTATCAATCAAATTGCTTCTCATCACCAGGGAACCTAGCCATATTTTGATTTTTCTCCTGAGGGGGCAGGATTAGGACATCAACATTCCAGTGATCACATCCTCAATCAAAACCCCACCGCTTGGGACATCTCAGCTTCATCGCATCAAAGCAAGTTGAGATCATCTTCAATCAAAGGCAACCTAATCAATGGTCTTATACAGTGGTGAATACACTCAAAACTAGACAAGATCGGTCTTATACGAGATATTCATTATTGAAATCAGATACATTAATCAAATTGGCTTCATCGCTTCAAATCAAGTCAATTTTCTTGCTAATCAAATATCTTAATGGTAATCAGTTTCATCACTTCAAATCAAATTGGTTATTTGGTCAAACCAGTAAAAAGGTTTAAGAGTTCCTGACAGATGTTCAGTTTCATCGCTTCAATTCAAACTAAGCATTATGTTTATATCTTTTGATCGATCTTCGTCCAACCAATCTCAAAGTCGGTCTTCTTCAAAAGAATGGTTTCATCACTTCAAATCAAACTATTTTGGGTCTTCTCGCTAAAAGGTCTTTGAAACAATGCGTTGATTGCACATCAATTCAAAGAGGGGCAAATGTAATCACATAAAAAGGTCACCTAAACCCTAGATCCCCAATCGCAACAATTAATCAAGAAACCCTAATCTTGATAAACCATAAGTCCTAAATCAAATAGGCAATTCCTTAATCTATCAAATTCAAGCTGATCTGACCTAAACCCTAGGTCCTAATCGATCATCTTACTTGATTAATTAATTCCTAAAAATTTAATACATTGGCAAATAAACCTTATGTTAATTATTTGATTAATATTTATGATATATTAATTAAATAAAATTACAAATTTGTTAATTAAATAAAAAAGGGAATTAACTTAAATTAATAAAAACAAATGTGTATTTAAAATCAATTAAATCTTTAAAAATGCATGACATCATCAAATCCAATTAACTAATTATCAAATTGGAAACAATTCAATTCCACTCAGTTAACTGATTCTCCACTATTTGTCATTTTGGAAACAAAGTTGTTAACTAAAAATGATTTTGGAAGTTTCCAAAAATTCTGATCAGTTAGTTCAGTCAACTGACTCTCTCGACTAACCATCATCTTTGCACATGGATTGTGCTTCTTCAATCGAATCCGAGCCACTCTTTTCTTTCGATCTCGACCATCGATTCGAGAGAGATTTCTATAAAAGAGAACATCTTTTCCTTCACAAAGGATCCCAATTTTTTTACTAATGTTATTATGCAGTTTTCATTTCTTAAGATTTCAAGCATTTTATCTCTTCATAAACTTTTTGATTGAATAATAATTTTTAGTTTACTTTCAATCATGCAAACCATAATCTAGAGTACATTTCAATTTGGTGCTTTAAAAAGAACAAAAAACATTTCAAATTGGTGTCATAAAATCAATCTAATTAGCTTGGGATCAATATTGCATTTGCATATTCATTTTAGAATAAATCATTTAGCTTTCTTTAAATCCTTCATTTAGGATCGGGTGTAGTCATTGTTTCTTGCGATGACCTAAGAGCAAGATTCAAACTCCTGCCTACTAGAAGGCGATGAGTCGATATCGGTTAGCCTCAATCATTTTAGTAATCTAATTTTATCATTTTCTAATATGCTAACCTTGTAATGGTTCATTGAAGTGCGTTTTTAAAACTATAGGTACCCAAAATCACACGCACAGTTGTATCTACTTCCACATTAGAAAATCCCAATAATGAGATATAGTATAAATAAAAAGATTGACAAAATGACGACTCATGGAACTTGCATAGCATTTGCATTTAGTTTAAGTTTCATTCATCTAACATGATCAAAACATTGTTCAACATCAACAACATTGGAAAATTAAAAGATGATATCATCACAACATACATCTCATGAACAATCAAGTATCATGAACACTGACATAAACTGATTCCTGCATCACATGTTAGATGCATTTATTATTTATTGCATTAGTAATGCATCTCATAATATATAAAAATCATATTTTCCATCATACTACATAACAATCATACATAGAATCCATTTGCATTTCATAATCACATATAAAACATTTACATCACATAGCATATTCCTTTGCATTACTATAATCATATGAAAATAAAATCAATAGATTAATTGCATAATATTTTCTTCATCATAGTATGTAAAAAGGATTGCATACATTGGATATCAAAGTAGATAATGTCACATATAGTAAATACATACATCACAAACCATCATAAACTACATCATCATATATCCATAACTTAATAAAAATATAGAGCATGTACATACATCATATAGAAAATCACAAAGACATCAATCAGTCCAAACTACATCTTGTGTGTGTGTGTGTGTGTGTGTGTGTGTGTGTGTGTGTGTGTGTGTGTGTGTGTGTGTGTGTGTGTGTGTG
>MU224507.1:397777-429184 GCA_018584345.1 Thuja plicata
TGTGTGTGTGTGTGTGTGTGTGTGTGTGTGTGTGTGTGTGTGTGTGTGTGTGTGTGTGTGTGTGTGTGTGTGTGTGTGTGTGTGTGTGTGTGTGTGTGTGTGTGTGTGTGTGTGTGTGTGCGCACTAATACAATGAGATAAAAAAATATGAGATAAACCGTATATCCTCAAAATGTCTAACATCAAAGTATATCATTAGTACATCAAGAGGCATAAACAAAATCAGGCATGGCTTCCCAAATCTAGATTAGGACCACCTGGAGCTCTAGGAGCACTCTTCAATCCTCTACCCTCTGATCTAAAATGAGATACACCCGGTGACTGACGCACAACCTGGTAAAACAGAGGAACTCTCCTCGTAGGGAACAACTAAAAAATAGGTTGCCTAGTAATATGTAACTCTACCTCACTAAAGTGCAAAATTGCTTTGAGATATATATCTCTCTCTCTCTCTGAAGTCAGCATGCTTGAGACTCCAATATTTTTCTCTCTCCTATCATATTCTATGAAGAAAGACACCCTGGTCACCGGCTTGTGCACCAATAGGTGGTAGAGATGGATCCTATTGTGCACCTTCCTATGTACCTCTACATGGTGGAACTAGATCCTATAGTGGTGCATCTATAGGCTCCCTTTTCCTCCTCCTCCTCATCACCATGTAACCAGGATCATCTCTAGGTCCCGATACTCATCAGTCACTCAAACATCTATCACATCTGGAGGATAATCCCCAGGCACTAGAATTAATTACTGATGCTCTTTTTTTGCAACCTCAAACTGTATCCTGGGACCCCATCTTGCCTCCTCCTCACATGACCTCGCATAAGTTGCACTCTCCTGAGGTATACCCTACACTTGACCATGTTAGTAATAACTAGGAGAGGGGGTGAATCAATGGCATCAAAAACATTCCAATAATCAACCCAAAAACTTAGTACCACAATATTAAGCCTCTAGTTATCTTCAGTCCTATAAGATGAATGCCTCCAAAAATGTTTATCAAATTACTATTGCTTGAAATGCTTTTTTAAACCTTATACTATATGTCTACGCAATATGTTAATTTACCGAAAGATAGTAAATTATCTAGAGTATACTAATCAATCCAGTTAATCTATGTGTAATGCAAAACACTAAAGTAATGACTCATAAACACATTGACACATGGATTTTTAATGTGGAAACCTTGTTAAGGAAAAAACCACTTGGGACCGGTAACCAAAAAATTTCACTCTTCAGAAGTGAGCTTGGTGAAGATCCAACCCTATTAAAGGTTACAAACACACTGTTAGGTGTGACCTTGTTAGAGGATTTAAAATTTTAATCTATCACTTGATATCAGACATATCTATGCTACCTTCCTTGATCAAACACTCACTTGGCCTATCAATAGGTATCTGGAATCTCATGCTATCTTCATGATCAAACTTTTTGATACTCCTGTGAATGTATCTCAATATAGAAAGGATCTTTAAATCCCGCTCAGTTAAGAGACTTTCTGTATCAATGGCTAAACTGAAACAGTATGATCTATTCACATATACAACTTGTACTTGTAGATTTTTAGATCTATTATAATCTCATAAAACTAATCTAATTTATATATATTTGTTAATACCTTTTCTCCACTTTAGTTATGCTTGGTGATGTTGTGCTCTATTGCTCAATGTCTACAGAAAACTTTAGCTCTTTCCTCATCTTGATTAATCGGGATTGTATGAATTTTCTCTTCATCAGTTTCTCTTCAACACCCTCTTTTAATTCATTTACCCACACCTTTCTTAATGAATTAAGTTGTCTCTTTTATAGACATGATATCACCATTGTTAGGTTATTGATTTTCTTGATCTTGGTGTGATCCACAATTCTCGCCAATTAGATTTAAAGCAAAACTCCTATTTTATCTCGCAGAGATCATCTTTCCAATTGGAAAAAACAACTTTAAATTGTTTACTTATCTCTGGCTTTATCTTGTCGGTGAAAACAAAGATAACTACCAGTTAAGTCCATATTTAGCTCTGCCAGCTAGATATTTTGTCATTTCTGAACTTCAGTTATTTTTGGTGTTCTAACTCTTTGATAGCTTCAGTCAACACTCCAATTCTCCTTGGGCTTCTCTGTCGGTTTACACTATGTTTCTGGCCATCGGTTATGATTTGATTCTTCTCGTCGGTGTTCTTGCTTGGGCATCATTATGACTTGACTTTCGGTGATCTCTGTCTGTTGGTGTTCCACTGACCGTCGGTGTTTGAAGTCACATTGTGAATGCTTGTCTTTTATGCATTACTGAAAGCATAATCTTTTTCTCTCAAATTCTCTGAAGTCTTTGACACTTTGATTATAATCGATTAGATTATATCAAGTTGACATCAATGACAATATAATCCATTAACTCATTTAATGTTTTGCATTATCCTTCTACATTTCGGTGATCAACTTAACATCTTCAAACATTCAATCAATTACATGTCATCAATCTCTCCCTTTGGCATTGATGGCAACATACTACATTATCATACTATACTATTACTAATACAATATGAAATATAATAGTTTCATCAAGCTTTCCTGATGTAACTATTACAAATGTCTGGATCTCAGTAAGCTCAAAAATAGCTTAGATTTGTTTCTTGCAGAAGAATTGTCTTCAATATTTAATCCCTTCACTGGATAGATGTATCATCTGATATCTCTGTTCTGATATGTGCTCTACCTTAACTGTCCCTCTTCTTGATAATCTCTTTTTCCTTTGACATCAGTCTTTCTCTTTGTCTGGACTCTCTCCCTTTGTTACTTCTCTCCCTTAGATGGATATTTCATATGTAATCAATTTCTCTCCCTTTGAATATTGATTAACTCTTTCTTTCATATTTTCAAGAACTTCACTCCATGGATAATGATATAAACTTTCCCTTTATGATATCTCTCAATGAGATAATCTCTCCATTATAATTCTATGAGATAATCTCTCCCTTATGATCCTTTTTATAATTAGAATAATCTCTCCCTTTGACAACAATGCCAAAAAAATCATCTATATCATGTTTCATCCCTTTACATAATATATTCCTTGAATTTCCCTATCTATCAGCAATACAATTTTTCTAGTTTTTAGTGCATACTTGTACCTTGTTGTGTCCATGTGTATCTGTTGTTGTCTATTACTTGTGTTTGCATCAACATGACTGATCTTCAGATTTAGTATAGGATGATGCATCCTCCTAGTCAGCTTACTAACCGATAGACAAGGGTTGGACCCCTGGTCTCTGTCTCAAATACTCAAAAGTATCTTTTGGTAATGGCTTGGTGAATATATCAGCTAACTATTCCTTTGATTGAACATATTCTAGTATCACCTCCTTTACTTTCATATGTTCTATTAGATAGTGATACTTGATGGCAATATGCTTAGTCTTAGCATGCATGACTGGATTCTTAGAAATGTTAATTGCACTGGTATTATCATAGTAGATAATTACTGGTTCAATAATCTTCATATTCATACCTTCCACTAACTGTTTGATCCATGCAATATTTGAGCAATTTTCAAAAGCAGCCACATACTTTGCTTCTGCAGTAGACTGAGAGATGCATCATTGCTTCTTGCTTACCCATGAAGAATGCTCCTCCAGTTGTTCTTTTTCGGTCATCAATGTTTCTAGCCCAATCAGCATCTGTATAGACTTGTAGCTCAAATTTTCCTTCTCATTTGTACCATAAGCCATAATCCTTAGTGTTCTTCAAATATCTCAGAATTCTCTTGACAACAATCATATGTGATTCTTTGTGATTAGCAGATAATCTTGCAACTATCCCCACTACATGTGCTATATCTGGTCTGGTATGAACAACATACATTGGTTTTCCAATCATAGATCTATACAAGGTTTGGTTTACCTCATTTGATTTGTCTTATTTTGTCTTCTTACATCTAGTAGCCATAGGTGTTCCAACTGGTTTGGAATCTTCCATCTTGAAAATATTTAGCACTTCCTTGATGTATTTGGATTGAGTGATATATATTCCTGCATCTTGTTGAAGAATCTGTAGACCCAAAAAAAAATTGATCTCTCCAAGCATAGACATTTCAAATTCCTTGCTCATTTCATTAGCAAAGGATTTGCATAGTAATTCATTTCCCCTAAAAATTATATCATCAACAAAAATTTCAGCAATCAGAATATTACCATCGGTATCTTCTTTTAAGTACAGATTGCTATTTTCACTTGTTTTAACAAATTTTATGCTAATGAGATATGAGTGAAGTCTTTCATAATAGGCTCTAGGTGCTTATTTCAATCCATACAAGGCTTTATGTAGTCTACATACCATGTTTATGTTTCTCTTGTCTGGATCAACAAACCCTTCTGGTTGTTCAATGTATACCTCTTCTTCCAGTATTCCATTTAGGAATGCAGATTTGGCATCCATCTTGTATACCTTGAATCCTTTAAATGTAGCATAAGCAAGTAAGATTATAACTCCTTCTAGTATAGCAACGGGTGCAAAGGTTTCACCGTAATCAATACCTTCTTCTGTGCATATCCCTTGCATACTAATCTTGCTTTGTTTCTAGTGACATTGCCATTCTAATTCAGCTTGTTTTTGAATATCCATTTGGTACTGATGACATTCTTTTCATCTAGTCTCGGTACAAGTGTTCATGTATTGTTCTTCTCAATTTTTTCTATTTCTTCATTCATATCACTGACCCATTCCTCATTCTCAAGTGTGTTGTTAACAGATTTAGGCTCAAAATCACAAAGTAAACATCTAGTGTTTAGTGACTTACCTCTTGTTCTTGTTCCAGCCTTCTTGTCTACTATGATTTGATTATGTGGATGATGTCTTCTAACATACTTGGCAAGTTTTGGTTCAGCTATATGTTCATCATTTTGATCATCTTCTTGACCTTTGTACTCATCTCCATTGTTTGGAACATCATCTTGAGGATTTACCTGATTTTCTGTAATTGCAACCTGATGCTCGGGTGCAATATTTTGTTGTTCAGGAGAGAGACACTATTGCTCAGGTAGAGTGTCAGGTTTTATATAAAACAAACCTTTTGTAGTCCTCTGGTTCCTTTTTGCTTTCCTTATCATTCTTTTCTGCAAATTCATCTATTTTCACATTTGCACTTTCAATGATTTTGTTAGATAACTTGTTAAGACATTTATAAGCCTTGCTTTTGGTTGAATACCCTAGGAAGATACCTTCATCACTTTTGCAGTCAAGTTTTCCATTTCTATCATCCTTCAAAATATAACATTGATTACCAAAGATTCTGAAGTAACTTACATTGGGTGTATGACCATACCAAAGCTCATAGGGTGTCTTCTTTGTGTCCTTCAATTTTACTCTATTTAATATATAGACAATAGTATTGACAGCTTCCCTCCAGAAATTTTGAGTGATGCTTTTCTCAATCATCAATGTTCTTGCACAGTCAACAATTGATATGTTTCTTCTTTCAGTAATTATATTTTGTTGTGGTGTCCTCAGTGTAGAAACTTGTCTTTTAATTCCATGCTCATTGCAGTAGTTAGTGAATTCTTCTGAATTAAATTCCCCTCCTCTATCTGACTTTAAGCATTTCAATTTCTTTTCACTTTGTTTTTCTACCATAGCTTTGTACCATTTAAACATCTTAAATGCTTATCTTTTGAGAACATGACTGTCGTCATTCTAGAATAATCATCAACAAAGAGACTAAAATACCTATCTCCATAGTAGCTCTTTGTCCTCATGGGTCCACATAGATCTGTATGGACTAATTCTTGAATTGCATTAGATTTATGGGTTTTACTCTTCAAACTAGACTTTGTCATCTTACCTTTTTGACAATTTTTGCACATGATATTCTCGGGCTTAGTCATGCTCGGTAAGCCTCTGATATTCCTTTTGTTGCTTATCTTTATCATGTTGTCAAATTTCACATGACACAATCTTTTGTGTCACAACCATAGGTCTTCATTTCTAGCCATTAAACAAGTGGTGTTAGTGTCATCAAGATAGAAAAGGTTACCTTTTATCTGCTCACCGGTACCAATCAATCTTCCTAATTCATTGTAGATCTTTGCCTTCTTATTTTCAAATGATATTGTGTGACCTGAATTGCTCAGCTATGAAACACTTAACAAATTATAATTCAGTCCTTTTACCCAGTAAGCATTTTCATATTTTATTAGGTTATTCAACATTATGGTTCCTTTACCTTCAACTGGACAAGGTGTATCATTTCCCATTCTCATTGAACCACCATTATAGTATTCAAAAGTCTCAAAAAAATTTTTATCACTAGTCATATGGTGAGTGTAGCCACTATCTATGATCTAGAAATCATTTTTACTAACTTTATATATGAGTGCAGTTTCTACATATATTTCTTCATCTTCATCTGAATCATCCTTCATGGCTAGAATACCATCTCAATGTCTTCTTCTGATTCGGTGTCAGTGTCATCAGCTCTGTTCTTAGCTAGGTAACCAAATTTCTTCCCTTTGTCCTTGTAGTCTCAGGTATCTCTCTTGTCATATTGTTGGTTGCTTCGGTAATCTTTGTTATCACCTCTATCAAACTTCTTCCCATATGATCTGTCATTTCCTTTATCATCTTTTCTTTTGTTTGGACATCTTGTAGCAAAGTGTCCAACCTCTTTACAATTGAAACATAAAAGTGGTAATTTACCTTTGTATCTACCTTTTGCTCTCTGCAATCTTCTAGCCATTAGTGCTTCAATTTCATCAAGTCCCTGATCCTCATTATCACTGTCACTATCATTTCTAATAGCATGTCTATGATTTGAGTTACTAATCTTTAAAGAATATTTGAATGCAGATTCTATAGATGGTAAGAGACTATTGTTAAAGTTATTCATCTTGAATGAAATTAGTCTACCAATCAGACTATCTAGAGTAACTGTATTATTTGCAACTGCTCTGATTTCTTGAATAGCGGAAACTCTAATAGCATCTACAGGCAATAAGGTTCTTAAGATTTTACTTACCATTGTCTCCTCTTCAAGTACACCTCCAACTCCTCGGATAGCATTGACTACCTCTTTGATTCTGCAGCTATACTGAGTGATATTTTCTCCTTCTTTCATCCTTAGGTCATCAAACCTCCCTCTTAGACTTTTTGCCTTTGCTCTTAGTACATTAGCATCTCCTCCATGTACTAGTTTCAACTTATCCCACATTTTCTTTGCAGAGGTGCAGGTTTTGACATCTTAAAACTCGGCATCAGAGAGTGATGATGCAAGTTCTATCATATGGAAATCGTGCTCATGCTTTACTCTTAATTGCTCAACAGTGTGAGGTCCTATGGGCAACATATATTCAGTATCTAATTATTGAACAATATCATTTCCAATACCTAATAGGTGGAGTCTTATTCTGTTTTTCAATGATGCAAAGTTGCCTTTATTCAACTTGGGCACATCTCGTCTGTTCATCTTGTGATCTTTTGCTTGAGCTGTTAAACTCCCTTTCTAAGCACGCAAGCTCTGATACCAATTATTAGTAATAACTGAGAGGGGGGTGAATCAATGGCCTCAAAAATATTCCAATAATCAACCCAAAAACTTAGTACCAAAATATTAAGCCTGTAGTTATCTTCAGTCCTATAAGATGAATGCCTCAAAATACGTTTATCAAATTACTACTGCTCGGAATGCTTTGTTAAACCTTATACTATATGTTTACCGAATAGCAGTCTGTTAATTTATTGAAAGACAATTAATTATATAGAGTATACTGATCAATCCAGTTAAGCTATGTGTAATGCAAAACACTAAAGTAATGACTCATAAACATATTGACACATGGATTTTTAACGTGGAAACCCTATTAAGGGAAAAAAAACTTGGGACCGATAACCCAAATTTTTCACTCTTCTAAAGTGAGCTTGGTGAAGAGCCAACCCTGTTAAAGGTTACAAACACACTGTTAGGTGTGACCTTGTTAGAGGATTTAAAAGTTTAGTCTGTCACTTGATATAGAGCATCTTTATGCCACCTTCCTTGATCAAACACTCACTTGGCCTGTCAATAGGTATCTGGAATCTCATGCTATCTTCATGATCAAACTTTTTGATAATCTTGTGGATGTATCTCAATATAGAAAGAATCTTTAAATCTTTCTTAGTTAAGATCCTTTATGTATCAATGGTTAAATTGAAATAGTATGATTTATTCACATATACAACTTGTACTTGCATATCTTCAGATCTATTATAATCTCATTAAAATAATTTGATCAATATATCTCTATTAATACCTTTTCTCCACTTTAGTTCTGCTTGGTGATGTTCTGCTTTGTTGCTCAGTGTCCGCAAAAAACTTTATCTCATTCCTCATCTTGATTTATCAGGACTGCATGAAGTTGCTCTTCATCAATTTCTCTTTAGCATCCTCTTTTCATTCATTCACCCACACCTTTCGTAATGATCTTTATGCTACCTTCCTTGATCAAACACTCACTTGGCCTGTCAATAGGTATCTGGAATCTCATGCTATCTTCATGATAAAACTTTTTGATAATCTTGTGGATGTATCTCAATATAGAAAGGATCTTTAAATCTTGCTCGGTTAAGATACTTTCTGTATCAATGGTTAAATTGAAATAGTATGATTTATTCACATATACAACTTGTACTTGCATATCTTTAGATCTATTATAATCTCATAAAAATAATTTGATCAATATATCTCTGTTAATACCTTTTCTCCACTTTCATTCTACTTGGTGATGTTGTGCTTTGTTGCTCAGTGTCCACAGAAAACTTTAGCTCTTTCCTCAGCTTGATAGATCAGGACTGCATGAAGTTTCTCTTCATCAATTTCTCTTAAGCATCCTCTTTTCATTCATTCACCCACACTTTCATAATGAATTAAGTTGTCTCTTTTATAGACATGATATCACCATTGTTAGGTTCTTGATTTTCTTGATCTTGGCATGATCCACAATTCTTTCCAATTAGATTTAAAGCAAAACTCTTGTTTTATCTCGCAGAGATCATCTTTCCATCTGGACAAAACAACTTTAAATCCTTTACTTATCTTTGGCTTTATCTTGTCGGTGAAAACAAAGATAACTACCAGTTAAGTCCATATTTAGCTCTGCCAGCTAGATATTTTGTCATTTCTAAACTTCATTTATTTTTAGTGTTCTAACTCTTTGATAGCTTCGGTCAACACTCCAGTTCTCCTCGGGATTCTCCATTGGTTTACACTATGTTTCTGGCCATCGATTATTCTTTTGATTCTACTCATCGGTAATGCTCATCGGTGTTCTTGCTCGGGCATCATTGTGACTTGACTTTTGGTGATCTCTGTCTGTCGGTGTTCCACTGACCGTCAGTATTTGAAGTCACACTATGAATGCTTGTCTTTTATGCATTACTGAAAGCATAATATTTTTCTCTCTGATTCTCTGAAGTCTTTGACACTTTGATTATAACCGATTAGATTATATCAAGTTGACATCAATGACAATACAATCCATTAACTGATTTAATGTCTTGGATTATCCTTCTGCATTTCGGTGATCAACTTAACATCTTCAAACATTTAATCAGTTACATGTCATCAGACCATACTGCCTGTGCACCCATGGAACAATGAATCTCTCCACAAAATAATGGGTCATCCCTATCAATTATCCACTCATGAACAAATAACACATCTCTCTCCTATCCTCCCTCCACTCCTAACAGTCTAGATAAGGTCTCCATATCACCAAACTACAGTCATTGAGGAAACACCTCCAGTACTCTAACTTCCCCAAGTGGGGCTGCACCATGAATCCAACATACATGTATAGGTATTTTATTCTCTTTGTTGATGATTATTCTAGAATGATGACAGTCATGTTCTTAAAAGATAAATCAGAAGCATTTAAGATGTTTAAATGGTACAAAGCTATGGTAGAAAAACAAACTGAAAAGAAATTGAAATGCTTAAGGTCAGATAGATAGGCTTCACCATGAATCCAACATACATGCCTAGTGATAGGGA
Source organism: Thuja plicata (assembly GCA_018584345.1). Lineage (NCBI taxonomy): Eukaryota > Viridiplantae > Streptophyta > Pinopsida > Cupressales > Cupressaceae > Thuja > Thuja plicata. The sequence goes on from MU224507.1 coordinate 407,793, forward strand.
TGTGCTCCCATGCCTAAATATGTAAGAGAACCACTCCAATCGATGCCCTCTTATTGTACTGGTACACCACCTAGTGTAGCTCATGGTACAAATGAGTAAGTTTACATAAGCCCCACATGAATCGATATGGCCTCTAAAGTAAATCCTCCAATAATATACCCCAACCACACAGAAATACCTGAAGACTCCTATTAGGCATAAGAAACCCTCCTATCAGTCTATCTAGTATTGAAGGTAAAGGTGCATAAGAAGACTCCATGTGCTCCCAAGTATTGTTCATATGATAAATGCTATTATACTAGAGCAGTCACCTCAAGGAATCAATCCCCACACCAATTTGTTGGTCAAAATAAACCAACTCTCTGACAACTAGTATCCTCATGATATTATAAACATCCTCAGGGGTAACTATAATCTCACTTGTCGGCATATGGAAGGTGTTTTACTCTAAGTGCCATCTCTCGACAAGAGAAATCAACAAGCCTCTATTAGCCCTATACTCTAGCATATAAAGCAAGTGAAGAAATCCACATTTCTAAACCATAGTATGATCCTCATCAGATAGATCACCAATCATGTTCAGTACCTTCGGGTAATGACCCCAGAAAATAAAGGCACCTAGATATATCTGCATCAAGAATAAAAAATCAAATTATCAATCAAAAACAAAAAAATAATCCATCATAACATCATCAAGAATTATTAATAATCTAATTCAAATATCACATTTGTCAAATCAACATCAAAATCATCAAAATTGAGGCACAATTTACCAAAAAATATTAAAACTAGGCAAGAAACAATCAAAGAATCTAAAAATGAGAAAAGACAGCATGGAAATGAACCACAATGCTAGATACGATCCAGGAAATGGAAGCAAATGACTAAACACTAGATATGATCCAAAAAAACCTGAAAATAATTTAAGAAACTAGAAACGATTCGAAAACAAGTAGAAAATGATTCAAGACCAGATACAAGTCTAAACAAGCAGAATATGATCCAAGAATCACTAGAAATGACTAAGTGGGTTCAATAGGAAATTATCACAAATTGAAAAGAAATGATTAAACATCTACTAGATACGATCCAAGATTTACTATATACAATTTAGGAAACATCAGAAACACCTAAATGACATACATGCAAGTTTCACGTAGAACATCGAACAAACAAGGAAATTAATGGATAAACAAAACTGATCGAAATGTCAACATACCAACATTGGGTAGTGGGTAGGTGATTGATGCCTCTAAACAAGCTTGAATTAATTCTTCTCCATGAGAATTACCATCTTGTTCGCCAAAAATCTCTGCAAATTCTTCTAAGGTAAAAGCAAAAGTGAAGGGTAAAGTGACTATTTTACCTATTTTAATCCCTTTTAAGGCATTTAAGTCACATTTTTTGGTAATTTTCACCAAAATGAATGCCACAAATCAAATTTCAGACTTTATTATTCATCAAATTCTTATCAGGACCAAAATAGAAATTTCTCCAAAGTCAATTCAAAATCAAGTGAACATTAGTCACACTCAATCAACTCAAGTGAACATTAGTCAAAATCGCGCGAAATCAATTCAACATCCTTTTGAGATAAATCCCAAATCAAAATCATTCCAAATCTTTTTAAAATGATCCAAAACCATTTAACCCACTTCAAAATAATGTCAACATCATTGTAAATCAATCAACATCATCCAATTATTATCATCACATTTTGATTTCGCTCCGAGGGGGCATAATCAACACATTCTCCCATCTAGGAGAAATTTTCCAATCGAAAAATCATCACTGTAATTAGATTAGATTTAAAATTGAAATATCAGATTGAACCAATGCATTAAAGAAATCTATTTCATCGATCAAATTCATCAAATATTCTCCAACAATCAAATCATCAATCATCAAATTAAATCTTGTTATCAATTGAATCAGAGATCAAATTGGATCAAACTAAATCATATTACTAGGGGTATGTCAATTTCATCAAGAACCATATCAAATTGAAGATGTCTTTATCATCACCAAATCAACAAACATGGGCATATCAATTTCATCAGAAACCATATCAAATTGATAGTATCTTCATCATCATTGGATAATCAGCTTCATTAGGATCTGTATCAAGTTGATTGTCTCAATCAGAATCTTTGGAAGTGAGTGATTTCATAAGGTGCCATATCAAATTTTTCATTGTCACCAATATCAGTATCTTCAATATCACTCTAACAATAATCAATTTTATCAGGACCCATATCAAATTGGTTACTCATTCCTATCGGCATATTTAGTTTTCTTCTAGCAGGCAATCAATTTCATCAAGACCCATATCAAATCAGTTACGCTAACTTTGGTCAACAATCTCTTATCAAGAATTGCATCAAAGGCAAAATCAAATTGAATATAATCAGGTTGTGAACAATTTCATCAAGATCCATATTAAATTTTCACCATTCGCTCAATCCAGTATCAAATATTAGGGATCCATCATCTTATTAGTTCAACAAGAATCAGAGGCAACACCTGATGTTCTTTACATCAACGCGCTACCCGCACATCAATTCAAAGAGGGGAAAATGTAATCACCTAAAAATGGTCAAGAGAAATCACTAAATCTCAACAAAATATTTAAATTAAATCAAAGGATTGTAAAGTCTAATTGTGTAGTTAAATATAATCAATTTAATTGCATGATTAATCAATATTCATTAGTCAATTGATGTCCTGGCCAATTAATTAAATAAAGATTAAAAAAAAATCCACATAGCTAGAGAAATTAATTTCTTTGACTTAATTAAATGCTAATTAATATTCCCTTTAACACACATGATTTAAAAGGGAATAGCCCACTTGGCATAGTCAACCAATGGGAGAAAAGTGCAAGGATTAACCACATGATTTTTCTATCTCCACCCTCCAATTCAAATTGGATCAATCTTGATCATCCAAATCAAATTAAGTCATTTGACCACCTTGAGAATTTATAAAATCCCTCACCTCAAGCCATTTGGGATCAATAATCCATCATTTACATAAGGACATAATTCTAGTTTGAGTTCTTGAATTATTTTGAATTTTGTGAGATCATTTTAGGAGAATTACATCATTTTAGCATCATTTTTAGCTTAATTCTCATCAAATTCAATCATGTAGTTGCATAATTAAATCAATTTAGCTTGCATCTTAGCTTAATTGCATAAATTTAGTATCAAATTTCATCATTTAGCTTCATCAATTATTTCAGATTTACACAATTAGGTTCATTTCATGTTTGAATCTTCCATTTCATGGATTGTCATTCAATTAGATCTAAAAATGCATTGTGAGAGCAATAAAATGGACTAATTGATCTTCATGACTAGGGAACAATAAGACATTTTTGATGAGTTTTACTATGTTTTTATGATATTTGGATTTCACCAACTCATTGAACTAATGTTTTATTGATTGTTGTGAGTTTCTAGATAGGTACACAATTTTACCGAACACACAATCAAAGAAATGACCAATGTTATTTTGAAATTATTGATGAAAGTATTAACAAGTTTTTGGAAATAAGTAATGGAATAAGAAGGAAAGGAGAAATACCATTGCAAAAGTTTGTCTCAAAAGGTTCTGCTCAATAGTTTATCCATGAACCTATGGTCATGAGAGAAATCACTACACAATGTCTCAAAAGTTTTGACATGGGTCAAAGGATCATCTTTAGCATTATAAGTCTCAAGATGAGGAATCTCCATGTATTGTGGAATAATGACACAGATGATATCTAAGGACAAAGGACTATAAATGTCACAAGTAGGGATGTTAAACTTGGATTGAGTCATGGAAGTATTTTTTGTTGTAGGAAGACATGGTTTGAGCCAAGCTATTAATGGTATAATCGGTAGAAATAAAGGGAGGAGATTTGTGTGAAATATTTGGAGCATTATGAGAGATAGAAGGAATTATGGAACATGAAAAAGGAACACTATTATAAGTAGGATTTGATGAAGGTAAATAAACACATGGAATAATTGAAGGGATAGTTGACACAATAAGATTAGGAATGCTAACATGTGTAAGATTTAAAGTTTGAACATAAGTTTTTATGATAGGTATAACATAGGTGGATACACTAGGAATGGAGGTAGAGATAGGCATAGAGGTTTCAACACTACTAGTAGGTGGGATAAAATCTAAATCTTGAGCATAATATTTCAGAGATTTAATATTGTTGTTAATAAGATGAAAGATGTTACACAAGATGTTGACACCATTTTCATCGATGTGAATTATCTTCCTTAAGCCTTCTACAACAAATATAACTTTGGAATTAGAATTTTCTTGTCCTAACCATTTCTCAAAATTTTCAAACTCGTTAGAAAGTTTTTGGATTTGCATAGGAGGGACTCTTAAGGCCTCATCTTCATCAAGAGTATAATGGGAAGAGTTTTTGTCCATAATATGATTGATGTCATTAGGAAGCATGTGGTCTCATCAAGATTCCTAGGAAAGATAGAAGCCCTGAGATCAAAACAACCCATAAGTCTACAACTTATCCTAACCATAATGTTATAAGTAGGACTCAAAGTAATGACACTCATGCACAAGGGATTGAAAGAAAGGATATATTTAATGAAGTTACAATATTTGAAAGAGATATATGCAATTCACCTAAAGAGAATAAATAAAATATAGATATCAAATTTAAAGACCTAACGTAAAACATGCAACATAAATCTAGATCTCTAAATGTATTGAAACTAAATCTAAATGTAAAGGAGGAATCAAAGAATTACTAATGAAATTCATACAACTAGATCGAGATATAGAAGTGGAATATTTCTACCAAAATCACTAGGATGGATCTAAATGCATATGATAGACACCACATATCTTAAATACATACAAAAAGAATCTAACTACAAAATCAAAAGTATGTAATATGTTGGGTCACTAAAAATGTGTGTGGTAAAGAGGAATAAAAGACATATGAAGGCTAAATCACTTGTTCTTTTCACCAATCACACACTTCGGAAGGAAGAATGCCTCACTAGGTTCAAGAGGTGACTCAAACACTAAGTGAGACAATGGTCTTTCCTTCGTTAAAGTATGAAATTAATAAAAATGATAATGATATGTAAATATAATTAAAGTGACTAAGGTGATTTATTAGACAACCTGTAAAAATTTGGAACTAACAAACTGATACAGGCAGATAATAAGCAGAAAAGTACAGAACTAGAAAGAAGATCAGAAGACGGACCTGTGTGTGATATTTTAGTAAAAAATGGTAGGGATAGTTTGAAATTTGACCTATACCTAGGGACAGTTTGAAAGTGGCAAATTGCAACTGATGATTTTGACTAGAATTTTTTGGGTCTGTTTGCCTATGTCCGATCTTTGCGATCCTAATTTGGTTGCTCCACAACTTGTTCCTACACACAGAAAAATGGGGGAAAATGTTGTATAAAGGGGTTTTGAATTCATCAAACCCTTTTTTAGTAATCAACCTTGAAAATGGAAAGGAATTGTTAGAGTAATTATCTATTTACACTTATTAATTAGATCACTTTGATTTAATTAATTAAGTTGTCTATTACTTTAGTTTACTTAAGCTATCTCTTAGGTGCATTATAATTAATATTTATATTAATTATTAATGTGCAAACCTAGCTTTTCTAGTTTTTAGGGTTTCATTCACCTTTATAGGTTGAACTTTGTAGTTTCCTTTGAATGAATTCAGATTATAATTTCACTCTCACTTTCTGAGCAACTTCTAAGTTCTTCTCTTTCCCTCTTTCTGCTTCTCTCCTGCAATAGGTTATTTGCATGTAGGTATTCTAGGCATTCTGTGGATTTGTATCTCTCAAATCCTACAGGAATTTCATATAGGAAAGTATGTAAAAAGCCAAATGGTAGATTTACCTTGTATAAATCCTCGTGGAATGACATAGAAATCACTCGTACCCATGAAGATGCTTGAAATACAATTGAGATCCAAAGAGTTAACCTTGGAATGGAATGTATAATCAAGGGTGTCATCACAAATGCATAGATTTAATGAATGCCACTACTAGATCTTGAGTGTAGATATGCTTGAAAATTGATTGCAATGAAGGAGACAGGAGAATAATGAAGGAAGGGTCTTCTTGCTTGATTGATAATTCCTCTACTAGGTCATCATGGGAGAGAAACTTGCATCAATTTGAGAAGACTTGAATAATATTGAAGGATTTGGACACTTGAAGATATTGATCTTGGATGCTTGCCTTCAAATCTTGAATCCAAATTCTAAATTGCTCTTGCTTGCTTTAAAATCTTGATCACTCAACTGCAAAAAAGTTGTAGATCATGTATGCATATAAAAATGAGGAGAGATAAGGTCTTTTTATACTTATTCCATCATTTTGAGATTCAAAAATGATCCAGGCCAACCAAAAATTCAAAACTCTCGCTAATACCCCAACATCGGGCTCCAAGTGAACTTTTGGCCCTAATTGTCAAGGATAGGTCACCATTGGCAAACTATCCCAGTGATAGTTTTCCATTGGAGAACAGTACACTGAAAAATGGGCTAACATTTGAAGGGGATATCAGGATGGAGGAAAATAAGCAAAGGAAGAAAAGATAGGTTGCTAGTATCAAACATAATAGGTATTATAACCTTGAAATTACCAAAATGGGGTCTAATAGGTCTTAGTAAACTAGCCAATTATGGGTGCTAACTTTTTAGGATTATAGACCAGCATAAGAAAATTACATCAGACCCATAAATATTTAGCATAGGACACATTGATTAATAAAAAAAGATGACAACAAAGGCACAGTCCTCATAATTCATTAAGAGAAAACATGCCAAGGCTGGAGAGCATGCTCCAAAATACAAATGTTACAACAAACACCTCTAGCCGATAAGGCATAGAGTTTTTTTCTTAGAAATATTAAACTCTCCAAATCTAACTATATTTCTTAATTGACTAAAAGATAGTTCAATCACCGACCTAGGTCTAATTTATTGACCCTTATTACAATTTAGGCCATCAGGTTTTAAAGAATAACCTTTTGGTCATTTCTATCATACAATGATCACTTTTATATTAATAATTGAATGACATGTTGAAGAAATAGGCATGGGTCCTTTGATATCCAAGGATGCAGACATGTGTATTCTCACTATTGGTTGATCTTAGCATGCTTGCTAGCTGTGACTAAAAAAGTAATCATGGTGCTTTTGTGGAGATGACCATGATTAGATGGGCTAACTGAAAGATGTGCCCCTTGACAAATGTTAAATTTGTTATTAGCCATGTGTGTTATGTGCTAGGTCAGAAGGCTTGGGAGATCAATTTTTCATATAAAGTTGGCCATATTTGGCCACAGTAGCATCTGGAAAAAACATTTCCCCTCGAAGCCATATGGCACGCTTCCCGAGGCAAGAAACATTTAAAAAAATAAAAAAATTGCCCTTTAGGGCTTTCTACATAGCGCAGCCCTGGCGCCACCCAGGCTCAGCCCGTGCCCGGCCCTCCACCGGCCCGTTGCTCCTACCGCCGCCTGGCCCTCCACCAGCGCAGCACCGCCCGAGAGCCACTCGGCTACCACCTCAATCGACTGCACTGCCACTTCTTCACCCGCATGTCGCTGACCCCCCATGACATCATCATTCCAGGGGTGATGTCATTTACTGGCAAGAATTCAAATTTTTTGAAAATCGAAAAAAAAAATTCGGTGAGACGGGCCAGTGACATGCAAACATACGTCAATTTTTTTCCTGGCAGCTGCAACGGTCGTTTGACCGGCAAATTTTTTCTCATCTCTAGTTTTTTCCAGAGAGCTATTTTTCAGAGGAGTAGTCAATTCTTCAGCCATAACTTGTGCATACGGTGTCCATTTTCAGAAAATGAAATATTGTTGAAAAGTTGTTTTCAAGATGGACACAATGGTGATGGTCTTGATTGTTGATTCAACTGTTTGAGATCTCAATTTTGACATCAAAGTAGAGGCTTCTTTTTCCTCCCTCTCTGCATCTGGTTACAGGTTTTCTTCTCATTTTTTGTGCTTTCTATAGTTGTCTTTTGCTGTACGGGAGGATAGAATTATACATTGTGGGGGTGCATTTGATTTCTGTATTTTAATTTAGAAACTACCCTTCTACTTTCGTCTAATTCTTCTCTCAATGTCAGACCCCTTTGTGGCTCGACTGACGCCACACAATTATCACACCTGGAAAGCACACATGACCAGGCTACTCATGTCACCTGGCTTATGGTCATGTCTGGATGAGAACCAACCTGCTCTGCAGTATCCATTTGAGTTCCTTCAGCATAGGAACAAAATGGATGAAGCCATGGGTTTGATTGCACTGCACATTTTAGACAGCCTCCTATTTCATCTAGATGGTTTGACCACTCCTCGCGCATATTGGGGAAAGTTTATAGATCTTTTTGGCACTGTGAATGCATTCAGGGCACTTCAGCTTGATTCAGAGTTGACATCCTTGTCTCCTAAGAGTTTTTCCACCATTGAATACTTCTTGATGAAGTTCAATGCTCTCCGCTCACTTTTACAGGGATGTGGGAAGACCAAATCAGATGATGAGTGTATCTTTCTGATACTCTCAAAGCTTCGTGGAGAGTTCCAGATTTTCTCCTCCACTTTCTATTCCACTATGGATGCCTTGGGTCCTAGGCATAATATGCCTTCATTTACGGCCTTCTGTGATTGGTTGACTCGAGAGTAGTCAAAGATTCAATAGCTGCATGACACTTTAGGCTCTATGAGCCATGCCTTGGTTTCTCACCCATCTCCACGAAAACTGGAGTAGAAATAGGTATCATCATCCATAGAATCTTGGAAGGATTCTCCTTCCCAGCATTCCTCTGGCCCACCTCCTTCACCTAAGGGGAAATTGAAGACAGAAAAACCCAAGTGTACTTATTGCAATAAGTTCAATCATGATGAGTCTCAATGCTTTAAGAAGAAGGTAGATGGGTATGCCCAACAAATTGTTGATTTGACAGCTCTTCTTCATAAGAGAAACATTTATATTCCTTCTTCCTCTTCTCGTGGGTCTTCTTCATCATCATCTCAGGCAGATGGGTCAAATGATAGAAAGGGTCAAGCCTTATGTGCATTTTCTATAGCTCCCTTTTCTCTGTGGTTGTTGGATTCTGGTGCTTCCCATCATATGGCATCTTCTCAGAGTTCCTTCTCAGCTTTTGCGGCCTCTCCTACCCCACACATCTTGATGGGGAATGATACTGTTATGCCCATGTGTGGTCAGGGTTCTATTGACATCGATGGTGGTGCATTCCATGATGTACTATGTGTTCCATCCTTGTCATCAAACCTTCTCTCCATTTATCAGATTACTCACGGTGGGACAAAGAAGCCAGTTGAGTTCACTGCAGATTATGTACACATCTGAGATCGTGTGACTGGCTGTATTGTTTCTACATGGATAGTTGATCATGCCACCCGCCTGTACTCCTTCTCCCACTTTGGTCCACCATCTCCTATGTCAGAGAATATCTCTCCTACTTCACGAGTTCCTAGGGAGAAGAAGTTGGGTCACCTAAACTTTTGTGTTGCTCCTGATATCAGTGTTATGGCTTCTCCACCACCTCCTCCTATTGCGCCTGCCTCTGTTCAACATGATTCTTATTCAACAGTTCCTATTATGGTCACTCCCTTCTTCGAGCCTTCCCCTCAGTTGATGAGGTCATATCCAAGGACATTCATCTCCTCTAAGCTGATAGATTCAGACCATCTATTGGCCCACCTTCATTGGGGATTCCATTCCAGGAGTCCCATTCATTCTCCTTTGAGCACTAGCTCGGCCTTCCAGTTTCACCACTCATTCAAGGGCTCCCTTGTTACTCTATACCTATGTTTCTTCCACATTGAATTTCCATTGGTTTGATCATTCCTACAAGGGTTCCATCATTCTGGGGGGCTTGGTGTCTCATCCCTCTCTCATGGGGGTTTGATTGTACTTATGGTTTTGAGAGAGTCTCTTGAGCCATTATTTTCTACTTTTTCTTCTATCTCTTCTTGGAGTAGTGTTTTTCCCACGTGGTTTTCTATATTTCTCTGCTTTATAGAGATTTGGTTGTGCTTGGGTACCTAATCAGGCCTTGTTGTCGGGACCCATCTTTTCCTGCTTTCATAGCTGTGCTAGGTTAGCTTACCTCCTGAGCTTTGCTTAAGGGGGGGTGTTAGAGTAATTATCTATTTACACTTATTAATTAGATCACTTTGATTTAATTAATTAAGTTGTGTATTACTCTAGTTTACTTAAGCTATCTCTTAGGTGCATTATAATTAATATTTATATTAATTATTAATGTGCAAACCTAGATTTTCTAGTTTTTAGGGTTTTGTTCACCTTTATAGGTTGAACTTTGTAGTTTCCTTTGAATGAATTCATATTATAATTTTGCTCTCACTTTCTGACCAACTTCTGAGTTCTTCTCTTTCCCTCTTTCTGCTTCTCTCCTGTAACAGGTTATTTGTATGCAGGTATTCTTGGCGTTCTGTGGATTTGTATCTCTCAAATCCTACAGGAATTTCATATAGGAAAGTATGTAAAAAGGCAAATGGTATATTTACCTTGTATAAATCCTCATGGAATGACGTAGAAATCACTCATACCCATGAAGATGATTGAAATGCAATTTAGATCCAAAGAGTTAACCTTGGAATGGAATGTATAATCAAGGGTGTCATCACAAATGCATAGATTTAATCAATGTCACTCCTAGATCTTGAGTGTAGATATGCTTGAAAATCGATTGCAATGAAGGAGAAAGAAGAAGAATGAAGGATGGTTCTTCTTGCTTGATTGATAATTCCTCTACTAGGTCATCATGGGAGAGAAACTTGCATCAATTTGAGAATACTTGAATAATATTGAAGGATTTGGAGACTTGAAGATATTGATCTTGGATGCTTGCCTTCAAATCTTGAATCCAAATTCTAAATTGCTCCTGCTTGCTTCAAAATCTTGATCACTCAGGTGAAAAAAAGTTGTAGATCATGTATGCATATAAAAATGAGGAGAGATAAGGTCTTTTTATACTTATTCCATCATTTTGAGATTCAAAAATGATCCAGGCCGACCAAAAATTCAAAACTCTCGCTAATACCCCAACATCGGGCTCCAAGTGAACTTTTGGCCCTAATTGTCAAGGATAGGTCACCATTGGCAAACTATCCCAGTGATAGTTTTCCATTGGAGAACTGTACCCTGAAAAATGGGCTAATATTTGAAGGGGATATCAGGATGGAGGAAAATAAGCAAAGGAAGAAAAGACAGGTTGCTAGGATCAAACATAATAGGCATTCTAACCTTGAAATCACCAAAATGGGGTCTAATAGGTCCTAGTAAAGTAGCCAATTATGGGTGCTAAAATTTTAGGATTATACACCAACATAAGAAAATTAGATCAGACCCATAAATATTTAGGATAGGACACATTGATTAATAAAAAAAGATGACAACAAAGGCACAGTCCTTGTAATTCATTAAGAGAAAACATGGCAAGGCTGGAGAGCATTCTCCAGAATACAAATGTTACAACAAACACCTCTAGCCGATAAGGCATAGAGTTTTTTTCTTAGAAATATTAAACTCTCTAAATCTAACTATATTTCTTAATTGACTAAAAGATAGGTCAATCACCGACCTAGGTCTAATTTATTGACCCTTATTACCATTTAGGCCATCAGGTTTTATAGAATAACCTTTTGGTCATTTCTATCATACAATGATCACTTTTATATTAACAATTGAATGACATGTTGAAGAAACAGGCACGGGTCCTTTGATATCGAAGGATGTAGACACGTGTATTCTCACTATTGGTTGATCTTAGCATGCTTGCTAGCTGCGACTAAAAAAGTAATCATGGTGCTTTTATGGAGATGACTATGATTAGATGGGCTAACTGAAAGATGTGCCCTTTGACAAATGTTAAATTTTTTATTAGCCATGTGTGTTATGTGCTAGGTCAGAAGGTCTGGGAGATCAAGTTTTCATATAAAGTTGGCCATATTTGGCCATAGTAGCATCTAGAAAAAAAAATTTCCCCTTGAAGCCGTATGACACACTTCCCAAGGCAAGAAACATTAAAAAAATCAAAAAAATTGCCCTTTAGGGCTTTCTGCAGAGCGCAGCCCACCGCGCCACCCAGGCTCAGCCTGCGCCCGGCCCTCCACTGGTGCGTCGCTCCTACCGCTGCCTGACCCTTCACCGGCGCAGCACTGCTCGGGAGTGACCCGGTCGCCACCTCCGCCGACTGCGCCACCACTTCTTCACCCGCGCGTCGCTGACCCCCTGTGACATCATCATTCTAAGGGGTGATGTCATATTTTAGCAAGAATTTAAATTTTTTGACGATCAGAAAAAAAAATTTGGTGAGACGGGCCAGTGATGTGCAGACGGTCGTCAATATTTTTACCAGCAGCTGCGACGGTCATTTGACCTTCAAATTTTTTCTCATCTCTAGTTTTTTCTAGAGAGTTATTTTTCAGAGGAGCAGTTGGTTTTTTGGCCATAACTTGTGCATACAGTGTCCATTTTTGGAAAACAAAATATTGTCGGAAACAAGCCAAAAGAAATGGTGATGGTCTTGATTGCTAATTTGGTGGTTTGAGATCTCAATTTTTATGTCAAAGTAGAGGCTTCTTTTTCCTCCCTCTCTACATCTGGTTACAGGTTTTCTTCTCATTTTTTGTGCTTTCTATAGTTGTCTTTTGTTGTACGGGAGGATAGAAGTATAAATTGTTGGGGGGTGCATTTTATTTCTGTACTTTATTTTAGAAACAACCCTTCTACTTTCGTCTACTTCTTCTCTCAATGTTGGACCCCTCTATGGCCTGGCTGACACCACACAATTATCACACCTAGAAAGCACACATGACTAGGCTACTCAAGTCACGTGGCTTATGGTCATGTCTGGATGAGAACCAACCTGCTCTACAGTGTCTATTTGAGGTCCTTTAGCACAGGAACAAAATGGATGAACCCATGGGTTTGATTGCACTCCACATTTCAGACAGCCTCATGTTTCATCTGGATGGTTTGACCACTCCTCGCGCATATTGGGGAAAGTTTGCAGATCTTTTTGGCACTGTGAATGTATTTAGGGCACTTTAGCTTGATTCAGAGGTTACATCCATGTCTCCTGAGATTTTTTCCACCATTGAGGACTTTTTGATGAAGTTCAAAGTTCTCCGCTCACTTTTACAAGGATGTCGGAAGACCAAATCAAATGATGAGTGTATCTTTCTGATACTCTCAAAGCTTCGTGGAGAGTTCCAGATTTTCTCCTCCACTTTCTATTCCACTATGGATGCCTTAGGTCCTAGGAATAATATACCTTTATTTGTGGCCTTCTATGATTGGTTGACTCGAGAGCAATCAAAGATTCAACAACTGCACGATACTTCAGGCTCTATGATCCATGCATTGGTTTCTCACCCAACTCCACAGAAACCAGAGCAGAAATAGGCATCATCATCCACAGAATCTTGGAAGGATTCTCCTTCCCAGCAATCCTCTAGCCCACCTCCTTCACCTAAGGGGAAATTGAAGATAGACAAACCCAAGTGTACTTATTGCAATAATTTCAATCATGATGAGTCTCAGTGCTTTCAGAAGAAGGTAGATGGATATGCCCAATAGATTACTGATTTGACAGCTCTTCTTCATAAGAGAAACATTGATATTCCTTCTTCCTCTTCTCACTGGTCTTCTTCATCATCATCTCAGGCAGATGGGTCATACAATGGAAAGGCTCATGCCTTATGTGCATCTGCTATAGCTCCCTCTTCTCGGTGGTTGCTGGATTTTGGTGCTTCCCATCATATGGCATCTTCTCAGAGTTTCTTCTCAGCTTTTGCGGCCTCTCCTACCCCACACATCTTGATGGGGGATGATACTGTTATGCCCGTGTGTGGTCAGGGTTCTATTGACATCGATGGTGGTGCATTCTATGATGTACTATGTGTTCCATCCTTGTCATCGAACCTTCTCTCCATTTATCAGATTACTCACAGTGGGACAAAGAAGACAGTTGAGTTCACTGCAGATTCTGTACACATCTGAGATCATGTGACTGGCTGCATTGTTGCTGCAGGGATAGTTGATCATGCCACCAGTCTGTATTCCTTCTCCCATTTTGGTCCACCATCTCCTATGTCAGAGAATATCTCTCCTACTTCATGAGTGCCTAGCGAGAAGAAGTCAGGTCACCTAAACTTCTGTGTTGCTCCTGATATCAGTGTTGTGGCTTCTCCACCTCCTCCTCTTGTTGCGCCTGCCTCTGTTCAGCATGATTCTTATTCAACATTTCCTTTTATGGTCACTCCCTGCTTTGAGCCTTCCCCTCCAATTTTTGAGGGCATATCCGAGGACATTCATCTCCTCTCAGCTGACAGATTCAGCCCATCTATTGGCCCACCTTCATTGGGGATTCCATTCTAGGAGTCCCATTCATTCTCCTTTGAGCACCAGCTCGGCCTTACAGTTTCACCGCTCATTCAGGGGTTCCCTTGTTACTTTGTACCTATGTTTCTTCCACATTGGATTTCCATTGGTTTGATCATTCCTACAGGGATTCCATCATTCTGGGGGGCTTGGTGTCTCATCCCTCTCTCATGGGGGGTTTGATTGTACTTATGGTTTTGAGAGAGTCTCTTGAGCCATTCTTTTATGCTTTTTCTTCTATCTCTTCTTGGAGTAGGGTTTTTCCCATGTGGTTTTCTCTATTCCTCCGCTTTACAGAGATTTGGTTGTGCTTGCGTATCTGATCATGCCTTGTTTCCGGGACCCATCTTTTCCTGCTTTCATAGATGTGCTAGGTTAGCTTACCTCCCGAGCTTCGCTTAAGGGGGGGTGTTAGAGTAATTATCTATTTACACTTATTAATTAGATCACTTTGATTTAATTAATTAAGTTGTCTATTACTCTAGTTTACTTAAGTTATCTCTTAGGTGCATTATAATTAATATTTATATTAATTATTAATGTGCAAACCTAGCTTTTCTAGTTTTTAGGGTTTCGTTCACCTTTATAAGTTGAACTTTGTAGTTTCCTTTGAATGAATTCAGATTATAATTTCACTCTCACTTTCTGAGCAACTTCTGAGTTCTTTTCTTTCCCTCTTTCTACTTCTCTCCTGTAACAGGTTATTTGCATGCAGGTATTCTTGGCGTTCTGTGGATTTGTATCTCTCAAATCCTACAGGAATTTCATATAGGAAAGTATGTAAAAAGACAAATGGTAGATTTACCTTGTATAAATCCTCATGGAATGACGTAGAAATCACTCGTACCCATGAAGATTCTTGAAATGCAATTGAGATCCAAAGAGTTAACCTTGGAATGGAATGTATAATCAAGGGTGTCATCACAAATGCATAGATTTAATGAATGCCACTCCTAGATCTTGAGTGTAGATATGCTTAAAAATTGATTGCAATGAAGGAAGGGTCTTCTTGCTTGATTGATAATTCCTGTACTAGGTCATCATGGGAGAGAAACTTGCATCAATTTGAGAAGACATGAATAATATTGAAGGATTTGGAGACTTGAAGATATTGATCTTGGATGCTTGCCTTCAACTCTTGAATCCAAATTCTAAGTTGCTCCTGCTTGCTTCAAAATCTTGATCACTCAGGTGCAAAAAAGTTGTAGATCATGTATGCATATAAAAATGAGGAGAGATAAGGTCTTTTTATACTTATTCCATCATTTTGAGATTCAAAAATGATCTAGGTCGACCAAAAATTCAAAACTCTCGCTAATACCCCAACATCAGGCTCCAAGTGAACTTTTGGCCCTAATTGTCAAGGATAGGTCACCATTGGCAAACTATCCCAGTGATAGTTTTCCATTGGAGAACTATACCCTAAAAAATGGGCTAATATTTGAAGGGGATATCAGGATGGAGGAAAATAAGCAAAGGAAGAAAAGATAGGTTGCTAGGATCAAACATAATAGGCATTCCAACCTTGAAATCACCAAATGGGATCTAATAGGTCCTAGTAAAGTAGCCAATTATGGGTGCCAACTTTTTAGGATTATACACCAACATAAGAAAATTAGATCAGACCCATAAATATTTAGTATAGGGCACATTCATCAATAAAAAAAGATGACAACAAAGGAATAGTCCTCGTAATTCATTAAGATAAAATAGGGCAAGGTTGGAGAGCATGCTCTAGAATACAAATGTTACAACAAACACCTCTAGCCGATAAGGCATAGAGTTTTTTTCTTAGAAATATTAAACTCTCCAAATCTAACTATATTTCTTAATTGACTAAAAGATAATTCAATCACCGACCTAGGTCTAATTTATTGACCCTTATTTTAATTTAGGCCTTCAGGTTTTATAGAATAACCTTTTGGTCATTTCTATCATACAATGATCACTTTTATATTAACAATTCAATGACATGTTGAAGAAACAGGCACGGGTCCTTTGATATCCAAGGATGCAGACATATGTATTCTCACTATTGGTTGATCTTAGCATGCTTGCTAGCTGCGACTAAAAAATTAATCATGGTGCTTTTGTGGAGATGACCATGATTAGATGGGCTACCTAAAAGAGGTGCCCTTTGACAAATGTTAAATTTGTTATTAGCCATGTGTGTTATGTGCTAGGTCAAAAGGCTCGGGAGATCAACTTTTCATATAAAGTTGGCCATATTTGGCTACAATAGCATCAGGAAAACAATTTTTCCCCTTGAAGCCATACGACATGCTTCCTGAGGCAAGAAACATTTAAAAAAATCAAAAAAATTGCCCTTTAGGGATTTTTACGGAGCGCAGCACCCAGGCTCAGCCCGCGCCCGGCCCTCCGCGGCGCACCGCTCCCGCCGCCACCTGGCCCTCTACCGGTGTAGTGCCACTCGGGAGCCACCTGGCCGGCACCTCCACCAACTGTGCCGCCACTTCTTCACCCGCGCGCTGCTGACCCCCCGTGACATCATCATTCCAGGGGGTGACGTCATTTGCCAGCAAGAACTCAAATTTTTTGGTGACCGAAAAAATTTTTAGCGAGACAGGCCAGTGACGTGCAGATGGCCATCAATTTTTTTTCTGGCAGCTATGACGGTCATTTGACCGTCAAGTTTTTTCCCATCTTTGGTTTTTTTCAGAGAGCTATTTTTTGGAGGAGCAGTTAGCTTTTCGGCCATAACTTGTGCATACAGTGTCCATTTTCAGAAAATAAAATATCATCAGAAAGGTGTTTTTGAGATGGACACAATGGTGATGGTCTTGATTGCTAATTCAAGCATTTGAGATCTCAATTTTGATATCAAAGTAGAGGCTTCTTTTTCCTCCCTCTCTACATCTGGTTACAGGTTTTCTTCTCATTTTTTGTGATTTCTATAGTTGTCTTTTTTTGTATGGGAGGAAAGAATTATACATTATGGGGGTGCATTTGATTTATGTACTTTAATTCAGAAATGACCCTTCTACTTCTATCTACTTCTTCTCTCAATGTCGGACCCCTTTGTAACCCGGCTGACGCCACACAATTATCACACCTAGAAATCACACATGACCAGGCTACTCATGTCACGTGGCTTATGGTCATGTCTGGATGAGAACCAACCTGCTCTGCAGTATCTGTTTGAGGTCCTTTAGCATAGGAACAAAATGGATGAAGCCATGGGTTTGATTGCACTGCACATTTCAGACAACCTCTTGTTTCATCTGGATGGTTTGACCACTCCTCACGCATATTGGGGAAAGTTTGCAAATATTTTTGGCACTGTGAATGAATTCAAGGAACTTCGGCTTGATTCAGAATTGACATCCTTGTCTCCTAAGAGTTTCCACCATTAAGGACTTCTTGATGAAGTTCAATGCTCTCCGCTCACTTTTACAGGGATGTGGGAAAACCAAATCAGATGATGAGTGTATCTTTCTGATACTCTCAAAGCTTCATGGAGAGTTATAGATTTTCTCCTCCACTTTCTATTCCACTATGGATGCCTTGGGTCCTAGGCACAATATGCCTTCATTTGCGGCCTTTTGTGATCGGTTGACTCGAGAGAAGTCAAAGATTCAACAACTGCATGATACTTTAGTCTCTATGAGCCATGCCTTGGTTACTCACCCATCTCCATGGAAACTGGAGAAGAAACAGGCATCATCATCCACAGAATCTTGGAAGGATTCTCCTTCCCAGCATTCCTCTGGCCCACCTCCTTCACCTAAGGGGAAATTGAAGATAGACAAACCCAAGTGTACTTATTGCAATAAGTTCAATCATGATGAGTCTCAGTGCTTTTAGAAGAAGGTAGATGGATATGCCCAATAGATTATTGATTTGATAGCTCTTCTTCATAAGAGGAACATTCATATTCCTTCTTCCTCTTCTTGCTAGTCTTCTTCATCATCATCTCAGGCAGATGGGTCAGACAATGGAAAGGGTCATGCCTTATGTGCATCTGCTATAGCTCCCTCTTCTCGGTGGTTGCTGGATTTTGGTGCTTCCCATCATATGGCATCTTCTCAGAGTTCCTTCTTAGCTTTTGCGGCCTCTCCTACCCCACACATCTTGATGGGGAATGATACTGTTATGCCCGTGTCTGGTCAGGGTTCTATTGACATTGATGGTGGTGCATTACATGATGTACTATGTGTTCCATCCTTGTCATCAAACTTGTTAGAGTAGTCTTAGTTTAGCTAATAATTAATTCATTTAATTATTAGTCTATCTACTCTATGCTTAAGTTTCACTTAGGCATCTTTATATTTCTTTAGGGTTTCCCTTTTAGGATTTCGTGATTCCTTTTATAAGGATTCACTTCTTTGCATTTCAGATAGAGATTGTATTTTGTAATTCTATTGTTGATAATATAGAAACTCTTTTCTTTCAACATGGATTTCCAGTCTCTGGCTTTTTGGCCTCCATAGCTTCTCTCTTCTGTCTTTTGCTTCTATCTTGTAACTGTCATGCATGCAGGTGTTCTTGGGAAGATTTGTTGTTTATCAAATCTAACATGGTATCAGAGCTCTCCTACAGCCGGATGTTCGTTCTCTGTTGAAGCAAGCAAGGGTTTAAAGTTCGCTAGTCTTTTCCTGGCAATAGAGTAGATAGACTAATAATTAAATAAATTAATTATTAGCTAAACTAAGACTACTCTAACACCCCCCCTTAAGTGTAACTTAGGGAGAAGCAAAACAGCTAAACTACTGCAGAAAGCAGGAAAGATGGGTCTTGGCAACAAGGCCTGATCAGGTACCCAAAACAAGAAAGGAAAAAGATGTCCCAGAGAGAGGAACAAGAAAGAGCAAGAAGCACTCTAAAGCATGTAGCTGAAAACTCTGTCAGAAGAAACTGTTGGAACCCCCACTGAAGTGCATGACCATGTAGAGAAGACAATGTCTGAAGAGCTGATCAATCGAACCAGGAAGCAATAGAACCAACAGGTGAACCCCCCCATAATTTTGAACTGGGAGAGGTGACAGGAACACTGAAATGCAATGCCAAAAATATCTGCAGAAGAAGAACCAGGAACACCAACAGTGCAACAGAAGTACAAACATAGGATAAAGGGTGGTGTCATCGACACACAGCATGGGCTAATGTCGTAGAAGATATGCTCACTTGACAAAGGTGGATGCGCCTAAAATGACATAAGCATCATAACCCCCCATGGCACTTTATAACACAGTGTGAGTACAAAAACTGAACAAGGTGTACAAGATCCTAGAAATGCAGAAGTAGGCACTTTATATCAGTGCATTTACAGAAAAAAGATGCAACAGAAGAAGCATACAATGCTTAGAAGTCAGAAAGAAGAGTGAGCCAAAATATCAGAAGAAGAGATCCCAGGGCCGTACGAGCACAGTTTTCGAGAAAAAAAATCATTTTTAATGATTTTTACGCGTTTTAAAATGCACGCAGTGAAAATTTTTATGGGCCGCCAACGTCGGGCCACCGGCGCTCCACCACCGCCAGTCAGTGACCGGCCGCAACCCTCCACCCTGTGCTGCCCTGCCGCCCTCGCGGCCCCCACCACCCTTGCAGCCGCTCTGCCTCCCCCGGCCTCCGCCGCCCTCCGCGGCCCCAGCCGCCCGGCTTCGCCCACCCGCTTCGCGCCAGCGCCCTCCACTGGTTCCGCCCCCATCAGCGCCGGTCGGTAAGTGTTCAGCCCCTGTCCGCCAGAAGCCAGCCACATTGCAGACCGTGGGCCTTTTTTTAGCCCCTTGCGTGCGCCATGCGCCCGGGGGCCCAAATTGTTTAGCCCCAGGGGCTTAGTTTTTGTTTTTTGGGGCCCTTTTGACCTTCCTGGACATTTTTCTCTCTATCTTGAGCATCCAGGGGTCTTTTTCTGACTTCCATATGCCGTCAAAAAGCTCTTTCTGAGCATTTTCCGATGATTAAGGTTAGGGTTTTGGGTTCTATCATTTTGATAGTGTTTTTTTTGTCAAAGTTTGATGTTTATTTTTGCCTTCCGGGAGTCATATCTGGCTCATTCGGACTCCATTTTTGGCAAACCAGATATCGTCAGAAAGCTGGTTTAGTGATCTATTCAGTTGCAAAGGTATTTTTTCTAGATTCTGCTCCAGGTTTTCTCTCCTCTGAGTTTGGTAGCTTATGCACTCTAGTAGATTGCTTGGTTCTACAGGTCCTGGGATCTCTTCTTCTGATATTCTGGCTCACTCTTCTTTCTGACTTCTGAGCATTGTATGCTTCTTCTATTGCATCTTTTTTCTATAAATGCACTGAGATAAAGTGCCTACTTCTGCATTTCTAGGATCTTGTACACCTTGTTCAATTTTTGTACTCGCACTGTGTTATAAAGTGCCATGGGGGGTTATGATGCTTAAGTCGTTTTAGGCACATCCACCTTTGTCAAGTGAGTGTACCTTCCACAACATTATCCCATGCTATGTGTCGATGACACCGCCCTTTATCCTGTGTTTGTACTTCTGTTGCACTGTTGGTGTTCCTGGTTCTTCTTCTACAGATGTTTCTGGCATTGCATTTCAGTGTTCCTATCACCTCTCTCAGTTCAGCATTATGGGGGGGTTCACCTGTTGGTTCTATTGCTTCCTGGTTCAATTGATTAGCTCTTCAGACATTGTCTTCTCTACCTGGTCATGCACTTCAGTGGGGGTTCCAGCAGTTTCTTCTGACAGAGTTTTCAACTACATGCTTTAGAGTTCTTCTTGCTCTTTCTTGTTCCTCTCTCTGGGACATCTTTTCCCTTTCTTGTTTTGGGTACCTGATCAGGCCTTGTTGCCAGGACCCATCTTTCCTGCTTTCTGCAGTAGTTTAGCTATTTTTCTTCTCCCTAAGTTACACTTAAGGGGGGGTGTTAGAGTAGTCTTAGTTTAGCTAATAATTAATTCATTTAATTATTAGTCTATCT
>MU224507.1:451329-465049 GCA_018584345.1 Thuja plicata
GCAATCTCATTTCTCCATTGGATAACTGCTACCATTGGACAAACAACAAGTGTGGTTTTAATCTGAGGCAGAACCTTAGATTTGCTACTGGACCCCACTTCAATGTTTGACACCTTAGATGAGTTCATAGTAACAGGTGCCTTCAGTCGCAGGTCACGATTACATAGAAAAAGGGATATTTCCTGAATTGTTTTTCGCATTCCCATTTCATCTGCAGCAAGCATGCCACCTTTAAATTTATATTATTCTTACTTTAGACTCCAAGCTAGCCACTCCTTTTAGAAAGGTAATAATGGCATCGACATCTCAAGAGGTGGTTCCTGCTCATCCATGGGACCCTTCTTTTGAGAAAATGCATCTAAGTCAAGCTCCCCATCATGTGCCCAGGATTCCTAGTCTTCAAGGCCTTCCTCCCAAACCTGCCAATTCAAATCGTCAGCAATGCCATCTTCTAAATGTCACATTTCTGGTCGCATTTTTTTTAACCAAAAGTTATTATTGGTCAATTTTTTGACCCAGACACATTAGTATGTTCGACGAGAATGCAATGCATTCGACAGAGATTTCGACAAACTTTGGTGGATATCTCTACTAACCAATGGTATCATTTTTTACCTTTATATTAGTGAGTTCGACGAGAATGTTATGCATTCGACGGCTATTTCAACGAATGTTGGTGGATATTTCTACTGGCTAATGGTCTCAATTTTCACCTTTACATTAGTGAGTTTGACGAGAATGCTATGCATTCGAAGGCCATTTCAACGAACATTGGTGGATATTTCTACTAGCTAATGGTCTCAATTTTGACCTTTACATTAGTATATTCGACGTGAATGTTATGCATTTGACAGCTTATTCTTCCAGTACCAAGGGATTGATTTAGTGGATAATTCAACCACTGGTACGGTCAAAATTTTGACTATATGTTCTATTGTCACTTAATTGATGCAAAAAGAGGGACGACAGTTATGGTCCCCTATTCGACCAATTCGTGTAGAAAATTTGACTATTTCTCGTCAAAAAATAGGGTGAAATTTACTAGTGCCTCATATTCCAATGGTTGTAGCCATGTTTTCCTTGGTACAACAGGCTTGATATAAGTGTGGTCTGTATCAACCATGAAACATATTTCATATTTGAACTTCTCAATAAGTTGCTTAGGGATCCTTACTCTCTTCTGCATTTGGTCTTTGAATATACTAAAGTATTCATCCATGACTGTTTCAGAATTGTCTCCCAGTGAGGTTATGTATTCACCAATTTGCATGGTGACCGGTTTTGTGGTATCCCATTTGGCATCTCCTACTGATGGAAATGTTTCTTGAAAGTATAAGAAAATGCACATGATAAAGGATCCAAACTTACATGTATTTGTCTTAGCATTTCTTGTAGTCTTCAAATTTTCTTCTAACTGGTTTAGTAGAAGTTCAGATAAATCCAACTGAGTTCCTTTCTTCACAATCTTGTATTCTGTGTCTACTGCACCGAATGCTATGTTGTTCATCCTACTGGCTTGAAAGAATTTTTAGCCTAGGACACATGCTCTGAATTTCATCTCATCATCGGTAATAGTTGATACCTTCAATCCTCTGCCGTCCCATTTCGCTCTTGTGTTCTTTTCAATTTCAACCTTGGGTGGGTGCTTTAATTCTTTTACCTTTTCAGTTACAGGGTAACCGGTGACTTCGTGGATAACATCTTAGGTTATCATCTTTGGTTCATCCATCCATAGTTTGTGATTGTGAATTTGGCTCAGTACTAACCGAATCCACTCGGGTTTGAAAGCCTTTAAGAACATTAGGGCATTAGTGAGCCCTTTCAACTGTATGTGTTTGTGTTCTCCTTTTAAGGATCCATCTTCATTGCATATCTTCTTGTAAGCTTGTTCTACCTCCAAATCACCAATTTCTGCAATCTTACAGTGGATGTAAGCTTGCACATCTTCGACGAGCAAAACCCTAGCTGGTATTCGCAAGAATGCTCCAACATTGTCAGGTTGTGAGGAAACCTCAGGGTAAATCTTGTAGTGTGGCTCCTCACATGCAAATTTTTTTATGAATTTGACCTCATCCTTCTTGATGTTCTTCGATTTGGTGGCTCTTGAAGTCGTGGCCATTTTTTAGATTTAGGGCTTTCTGAGAAATGCATAAAATAGAGTTGTCGGTTGTTGTAGAACTTACTTTTTACACCAGTAGTGATTTATGATCTGCTAGGAGTGCGCTGTGTCCAGTTGCAGTTGCTCTATGATCCTATCATTGTTTGCAAAAAAATTTCTCTTGTCGCTCTTCTCTGGTCGTGGTGAACAATGAGACCCTTCTGTCACCTTTTTATAGTTGTTTAACCTAAAAGAGAGTCATTAAATCTTACCTACTCCTTGATGTGCGAAAATGGATTTCGTCGGTTAAGACATTAACTTCTCCTTTTGGTGACAAGGTGACGTTTCAGTGTTGTGCGCAAACAACTTCTTCAACTTTCTTGATTACTGACGAGTCTCAGTTTACACTAGAAAATTTGCTTTCTCATGTTAACTGACGCTTCTCGGTAAGTGTAGAAATTTCAAATTTGAGTATATACCGATGGATTTCGGTATGTATGCTCAAAATAGTTATAACATATTTTAACAAGTAATATCCTAATGCATCTTTACTTATGTTAATTTGACATTTTATCAACATATTATGGAACTGATGTAAAATGATAACTTGGGGTAATGTAGTTCCATACTTACTTGTTTTTCTTAGGTAGGGGTGGTGATGTCACCAGATCCATTGGATGGGGTGTCACCATTTGCATTGCTCGGTCTAGCTTCATCATTGTTTGAATATTTTCTCCACATTTTGTCTCTTACACTCTGGATGTCTTCAATGGTATTTCCATTGGGATATGTGTTGGTCTCTGTCATTCTGTCTCTGCAGTCTTTCTTGAGATGACCAACTTTATGACAATGTAAGCATGCCATTCTGGGGTTAGTCCAGCCTCTAGAATTTCTTGTCCACTATCTCATACAATTTGCAGCAATGTGACCAAATCTTCCACATGTTATATAATTTGTCCAAGTGTTGTAATCCCATACATACTGGTTACTGACTCTTTTCGGTTGATAGGGAGTTTCTTGACCTTTAGGCTTCCATGCTTGCCTTTTATTTTTCTAGCATTCAAGAGTTGTGTGCCCATTCATTTCGCAAGTAGGACAGTATTTGTCCATGTAGGTTTCCTTCTTTGGTTGTATCATTTTAGACTTACATTCATATGCTTTATGTCCTTTCTTGTTACATTTATAACAAAATCCTATGAATGAAGATGTAGATTTAGGAATACCTTTCATTTTGCCTTTGCATACATTTGATGTGTGGCATTGCTTTCCACAGTGATTGCATGTCAGCTTTCTTGGTCTTGGATTTGCATAGACATTCTTTGGATCAACTTGATTGGTTAATTCTCCATTTTTTGTAAAACCTAGACCGGTGTTGTTTTTGACTCTTTGTTGTCCTTCAAGAAAATCATCCATTCTTTTATTGCTTTCTTCAGCTTTCTTGATAATTTCATTATGTTGCTGCTAAATTCTTATTTCATGTTTCAACTTTCCATTTTCATCCCTTAGCTCACCGATAGCTTCTATTCTTTCAATGAGTTCAACATTTATTCTGTTTTCCTCTTGACTCATAGGAATAATCTGATTTGTAATCTCATGGCAATGCTCTGTAAGTTTTTGTATTTCAGACTCTTTCTCTTGTAGATTTTCTATAATCTTCCTTCTATCCTCAATAGCTAGTGTTCTTTCTTGTTCACCTTGTCTATCATTGTTCATGACATCAATCATTCTTACCATCTGTATCTCTTGACCAATTTGCAAAGATTTTACTTGTCCAGCCAGATGTTGATTGATTTTAGTTAGGCTTGTGATGCTTTCTTCTGACGTGTCTGATGCTTTGCTTGTAGTTTATCCTTATGACTCAAAGAAATCTGGTATCTCTTCCTCATGATAATATGTCTCATTACAGCGAGATTCCATAATCTTTCTTTCATCTAACAGTTGTCTCATATTGATTGTAGCTTCTTTATACTACTCATAGAAGATCTGAATTTCTAACTTCTTATTTTCAATACTTTTTTCAAGTCTATACTTCTTCATTGTGTGATATTTTCTCTTAAGCCTTTAAGCTTTCCAAACAAGATACTTAGCTCTGATACCAATTGTTGGAATTAATGGGAAGTGTGTACTGAGAGGGGAGGGGTGAATCAATACCTCTTAAACTTTTGTATCCTTTAATCAATTAACCTTTGTGTAATCAATTGTTTATCCAACCATATGATCTATTATATCTTGATGTAGGATATATCAATTCATAAACTTAACATACATGTGAACATTCATAGAAACATTCATGAAAATAATTGACACATAACACAAGAAATGATATCGCAGAAAAATCCTATTAGGAAGTAAAAACTGCGGTGGGGATGACACCCATAAAATCTTCACTATCTGTAGATTGGAAGGGGTCGGTTAAGGCTTACAATTTGACCACTTCTAATTATCTACCCAGTTAAGAGTATCTGTGGAGACCTGTTAATGTCTACTTTGTTAAGAGTTTTGCTACACTATTGAGTGTGCACTCGGTTTAGAGATTTATAGTTGGACTGTTAAATCCACCTTCCTTGAAAGCATTTTTACACTTTACTTCACTTGTTAGAATGATAGAAAATTACAATTTGACCTAGTATATGCAATCTCCTATTGTTTATTACAGAACCTTTTAAGTTTACATATAAATATATATCACCTAATGTGATTGAGTAATACCTCTGATTCTCGGTAGCCTCTATTCTTAGTTCTGATAAACAAAATTACCTTTTGTTGTTCTGGTCCTTGAAGCTTTCAATTTGATCCATAGATGTGTTCATAGGCTTCATTCATCCTCTCTTCTATATTCACACATGTATATGAATGATTGCATCATCTATTTATAAGATGGATTGACTTCATCAAGTTTCACGAAAAACAATGTTAACTCTAAGATCAGGTTTACAAATTTTTACCTTGATCTCCTAGTCTATGTGTTTTAAATCAGTTAGACTGATTAAAGCACTTAGATTCATGTTTATTGTCCCTAAAGAAATGGTTTTAAAAACAAATCAAGATTCTATAAATAGAATAAGACTGTTTTATCTGACGTGGAAGTTAGATCGACTTTTTGCAGGCTTCAACTGAATTTTGGTTTTTGACGGTCGATAATGCTCCAAAGTTAGTAGACTGTCTTTCAGGTTGCACTATATCCTATACATTGGGTTCCTCTATCAGGTTCCTCTTTATCCTTTCCACTTTGCAATTTTGGGTTACACACAAAATTGTGTTGTCGGTTTTCTTTGTACTTAGTCATTTTCGGTCATCTCTTGTATCTGCATTTTTAGTTTGCTCTGTGTCCTATCTTTTGGTGTATGCTTACCAAAAGTGTTGTTTGTATACTAATGGAAAATTGATTTCATCAGTTAGAGGATATCTTTCATAGGGCTCGAACTAGATTTGGGTTGGTGTCGAGGATGGAAAAATGGATGCAAATTAGAGATGTTGATGTGCCCATTTATCCATTCTTGACATGGAATGGATATAAAGACATGGAGGTTCCTTGAGATATTGTGGGTATGGGCTTGGGTGGATTTAAAAGCTACTTGAAGACAATAGATATTCAATCTCAATGAGGGGAGTTGGGCTCAACTAAGGAGAACCCCAAAGTCAAACAATGACAAGGACGTCCACCAAGGAGAAACAAGTTAAAAAGGATAGAAGCTTGTTCCTCTTCGTAGGCGACATGATCGAGTAGGAAGAATAGTGGTTCATGTTTTTCATTTTGTGCTCTTGTTTTGGGTGGGGCTGTTAAATATTGTATATCTTTCACATTTTGTTTTGTAAAGAAATATCTGCACAATTTGGTGCTATGTATGTCCTCTGGGAGTAGGTTGTTGTCTGCTAAAGTAGTATACTATTTATGAATGGTATTTTTTGTTTTGGTTGATGGTCTGCATAGGGTTCAGATTCCTTGTTTGTATCTTTACATTGTAAATATGTTTCTTTAATTATTAATAAAATATATAAAAATTTATCGATCCAAAAAAAGAATAGAGATATCCAAATTGTGAATATGATTGAATATTTGTTTAATCATAATAATCAATATAAAAATATAGTGTGTCACAAATGTAACTCCTTATGTGTATGATGTTTCAAAAACTTCCATAATTGATTATATTATAATATATTCATTTTAGACATTTTAATGATGAATTATCTCGATGTCATTTTATATTATGTAAAGGGAACTTAATTTGTATAGATTTGGAATCAATATAGAATGTTGAATGTGTAATGAATGTATTAAACAAATTAATAAATATGTTTTTGATATTAATCAGTATCCAAATCAAGGGGGTTGACCCTTATACAACCACAACCCAAGGGTTGTCAAAAGATCAACAATACATTACCAAAGGTGTTGGTGTTACATGTCAAGGCCATGAGGGCACATAGTCAGTAGATTTTTGCCTACCTTACAGATGCCTCTTACAAAAAAAAGGGCCGCAACTAGCCACTTATATCACATAAGCCAAAAAATGCCATTAATAAAGGACAAACAACATCCAAATAGTTGGGACAAAACTCCTTTCCACAACAATAGACTAGGAGCCCACCTCAATAGTGTAAGAAAATGAAGAGAATAACAAAGGGAAGAGCCAACCACAAATCCATCCTGCACCCAAGCAACCATACTAAGGAGAAAAACACCCAAATTCACTAACTTCCTCCTTCACAAAACAAGTCCCCACCTCCATAGGATATTCTTCCACCTCTATAGGAACCGCGGAAGAGGAAGAAACAAATTGAGTGTGCCAAGTCCTCATCATGGACAATAAAATACATATCACCCAAGATGGGATTACCATAGCCCCCAAGTCATCTACAAACTTCAATGTAAAACAAACAAAGACCAGAGCGAGCCCTTGAAAATTATTAGCAATCGAATGGCCACTAGAAGAAACAAGACCATTTTCCATAAACGATAAATCGACAGTCCCAACAAAAAATAAAAGAAACCTGAAAGAAACAACAAAATCCATCACAACCTAGTTATAGGGGGTGAAATAACTCAACCTTGGAAACCAGGATAGGCCCCATCTTCAAGCCCATGGTAGGGAGAAATATCTCCAGGCCCCTTCAAAATGTGGAGCCACATCTTTCCATACACCAAAGCACAACACACCATAGGACTTTGAAAACTTTAAGCCTTTGTTTGGCCTTCCAGGAAAACAAAGTCATCAATGACTCCAACAATAATGAAAAAAATAGTGACAACCACAAAGGAACCATAGTCAACTCTCCCAAAAATAGCAGGTCACGAGGTCTGTCAAACTCCCACTGAGCATCATCCCGCAAGAAGAAACCAGGAGTTCCCAAACTCTGCCTCCAAGATTCTTCTTTTCTATTCATCACACTCAGACACTGAACCAAAGACATCCCCACAAGGTAGTGAAAATAAACTAAGAGGGTCCATAAAATGGAGCTAAGAGCACCACCATTAACACTCGAAGAGTCCATAGAAAATTCCAAACCAGGATTGAATATCAAGACAAAGCCACAACAAACCCCCACAACTTTGCATAGAAGGTAAACTCCACATATAGACCTAACACTCCTCTCCTTTATGACATCTCCAAAAATAGAGGCCACTCCAAAGATCCTCCAAAAGGAGGTTATGACTACAACAAACACTATAGAAATCCCCACAAGCACCAAGCCACCCCCAAAAGCAAAAACTCCAACCACTCTAACTTTGAAAGCATCAAAAGCATTAGAAACACCCTTGTCGTATCCAATGAAAATAAAAGGAAAAATATGGGACCAAATGTCATCTATCCACCAATGGCTCTCAGTTAGAGCCTCAAACAAAGGAGTGATAAAAAAAGTATCTCCTTCTTCCAAGCCACCCACCAATATTAAAAGACATCATTGTCATCGATGTGCGACCAAAGCGAAGCCCCAAATAGGATTGGGGTATGAAAGGAACCCACCAAAAGAAATACTATCACAAACTAGACACCATATTTGGTTGCAAAGGGGAGGCCCGAAGAAGCAACAACCCTCCAAACAATCCACTCCATGAACCAACAACCTCAAGAACCTCCACACACCAATGACAACACCAAGAACAAAAAAAGACCAAGCTCAACATAAGGCACAACCACGCTCCCACAGGGCTAACACCAAGAGTACACAACACAAAAAGCCACCAACCAAGAGAAACAAGCCCCCACCAACACAAAATATGGGAGACTCTAACTCTATAAAACATCTCAGCCAAAGCAAAATGTCATACACCTTTAACAAAAACAGAGACCAAAGCTCCAGAAAGAACAAAACCAAAAGGGGTCATAGGAAGAAAGCAATGGCCAACACTCCACAAAACATCACGAAGTTGTCCAAAATAGAGCAGAGAATGGATCTAGGAAAACCACTTCACAACCCAAAATCACTCCATGTAGAACGAAGAAAAATTAAGAAAATGGCCCCAACAACACTTGTTCCATCTACATAACAAATCACGTCCATTGAATGACAATGCACAACAATAGAGCCAATCGTAGGAGCCACCATATGCACAAAAGAGCATAAAACTCTTGACTAGGTACGCAAGGAGCAACCAAGAGAAAATCGTCCACATATTCATCTTCAACATCATCTCCATCTCAATCCAACTTTCTTTCATCCGCCAAACCACCTTTAGAAACCCTTGTTGCTCTCTCGTTGCTTTCCATTTCTTTTAATTTAATAGATATGTTATTACTTATTAGAAATTTGAATAAATTATAAAGTGGAAAGAATAATAATAGACATTTTCAAATGCAATTTTTTCTCTTTCAATTTGAAAAGATTTTTGTTTGATTGTTTAAATTTAATTATTTATTAAGTCAAAAATTTAAAGATATTTGTAATTAAATATATTGAGAGGTGTTCTATAATGATAATAAAGGTAAAAAGTGTCAAATGTTGTAATTATGAAAAATATTAAAAACAAATTTGACAATTATTTATACACCAAATTCTTAGTACTTAATAATTTATAATATCGATGATATTATTGAATAATAAAATAGCTCTTAGTAATATATAAAGTAAATAAACAAATTATTTATTTGAAATGATAAAATTTTAATAAATTTTATGATCTATTCTATTAGATATCTAATATAACTAGAATAGGCATAAAATACATTATAACTTTAATATCTTTCAAATATATTTATCTAAAATAAATATACTAGTTAGTCGATAGGCTTTATATTGTGGACTTGTCCACAATTGCCCGCTAAACTTGTCTTACGTTGCAAAACTACCATATTCTCCCATTAAATCATTTTCAAATCAATTTTTTAGTTGAAAAATCTCTCAATTTTTTATCGATAAAAAATAATTGTAATGATTTTGCATTACTTAAAATATTAAAAATATATAAATTTAATTATTATTACTAAGAAAAAAATGTGCATAAAATGAAAAATCTATATTTTATTATTCCTTCTTTTCATAAGAATATTTTTCAATATTATCTTATTTTATTTGGATATTCTTTCTTTTTTAATGTTTCAAAAAAATGATTTTTTAAAAAAAGAGAGATAAAACCCAATAAAATCTGAAAAACTATTTTCAATGCAGGTAGATAAGATCGTAATAATTTTGTGTTGCTTATAATGCTAATAAGATATTATAATGATTTATCTATATTGTTGAATAAGAAATGAGCAAAAAAAAAAACACGTTTATTGTATTTTTTGGTTTTTAAAACAATAATTTGAGATTTACATAAACATACACTAATTGTGTCTTTTTGCTTTTAAAACAACAATTTGAGATTCACATACACTCCACTAACAAGGTCTTTGTACTTTTAAATCTTCAATCCTATCGATTATACATTTTACAAATTTTGTTTTATATTTTTTTAATCACAAATATCAGTTTCTATTGAAATGCAATAGGGATAAACAAAAGTCTCAGTATTCAATATCACTTTCAGAAGTGGATAAAAAACGCATTAGTAAACTGCAAATTTGATCAGGTATCTATAGCCTTTTTAAAAAAAAAAATTCAGTACATTAGACATTGTGTTGTTGTTTTGGTAAACTTTTTTATTAAACATGCATATCCGTATTGATGGTTTTCCACAATTTTGAAATCCATTCATTCTAATTTGCTGAAATATTGGATGAATAATAGAGAAGATTGTGACTTGCATTTCTTTATCAGACCATAAATAGATACATGTATTCAATTAGCCTTACTCTCTCTCCACTTTGAGTCTGCAAACTTTGAAGAATGAAATTAACCTTTGCTTATGAGGATCAATTAGAGGGAACAAATGATCTTAATTTTTCTCACTTTTGATCTACAAACTATGGTTGTGGTTTAATTGCATGCCTCCTCTTTGTTTTCAAGTTTATACATATTGCATTTTCTTAAATATTTCTAATTTGAGTTGAGGTTTGGTAAAATCCTTTCTATTAAATTATAGATGTTCTACCACTAAATCATTCTATTTCATAAAATAACAACCAATTATATCATATTACTCATGCACCTTGTTTGATGTCTGCACATTTTGCATGCATGTCTATCGAAGATTTCACAGCTACAATATCTACAACCCATCAAACCTTCCCTATCCTGACAAATGCTTATGCTTAGAATCTTCATGCTCAAGTCTCTCACAATGGTTAAGAACATTTGATTTTGTTTTATTTCATTAAATCTATTTTGTGCTTAGCCTATAATTATTTTTAGGAAATGATAAATGCAAATAAAATATATTCAAACAACCAAGGTTCAAACCTTACAGGGTTACTCTCTACTGCGTCAATGATTGAGAGGCCCCCAAGACCTTGTATCTTAATTTACCCACGAGATGTGGAGTGGGGCATTTGCATTCTGCCCAGGGAGTACATACCTAGCTTAAATTTTTATGGAGCGTGCACGGGAGCGGGAATGGTGGGGGTCCCAACAGTCACTTGCAGGAAATTCTAATGGCCAACATGGATCCTTTGATGGTCGAGGTGCTTTTCGGAAGCACGGATCCTTCTTTTATCAACCAAAACAAGCTCCTCAGTGGCCTTTCAATAGTCGCAACACAACAAGGTTCCAAACTTGGAAACCTAAAAAATGATCAGCTCAATCCATCACCTCCCTCACTGGTGCCCATGGAAATGTTACAAGGGATGGAAGGAAATGGGATAAATATGGCTAGGGATCAAATTCACATAGAGGCTATGTGCCTCAAGTTAAAATTTTTGATTTCTCTAAGATAGCTGACAGATTTTACATACCAAAGCATCATTTGGCTCCACAGAAGAATCAGATCAACACTACCCCGAAGCTTCAAAATAGGCCAAATGTCAGGTTTGAAGTTATCTCCACTATACGTGTCTCTAACCCAACTTGGTAGGAATCCATTGACACTCTTAAGAATAGAGCTTTCTTTTTTAAATGGCTAGGACCATGGCCTTCTATTAACCTCATTAAGAACTGGTGTCACAATATATGGGGTAAGGGTTATATTCTGAAAACCCTAACTAATGGATTTTATTTGGCTCTTTGTGAGGATAAGTTGGATGAGGAGTGGATCTTAAATAATGGACCTTACTTAATGAATGGAAAAATGGCTTTTTTTAAAATATTGGGAGGCTAACTTTGATCCAACCCAAGAGAAAATCTCAGAATACCTAGTGTGGTTAAATTTGCATAATCTCCTTGCTGAATATTGGGGACAGGAAATGCTCCAACAAATTGGAAACATGATTGGCACTTATATCAAATTAGAGGAGGTGATTAGCCAGAAATATTAATCTATTCATCCTAAAATATTGATCAATCTACAACAAAATATGTTGGTTCCTAACTATGTTTCCCTAGATACAACTAATGGTGTGTGGAAACAACATATATAAATTTGGGAGGAGGAGTCACTAACGAACAACACTTCGGATTCCTGTGAGGCTAAAGGAAAAGGCTCCATGCAGAATACCCTTCTAGATGAACTAGCAAGAAGATCCTTGGCTGGCGATCTTACTCAACTCGATGAAGCTGAAATAGTTGTCAAACGTTCTGGTGAGGATATGCTGGCTTCCCCTGCCTGGCAAAGTCAATGGTGTTTGGTTGTGGAGGAGGCTATCCAGGGTTCTTCCTCTCCTTCCCAGCAGACTCTTCATATGACAACTACTTCTCCTCCTACAGGTCCAATCTTACACTCTCCCTTGACAACTACTTACTCCCTTGAACCCTCCTCTACTTTTGTTGATGATGTTCCCCGAGATGACCTTCCCCACATTTCTCATATGGATGACCCTTTGTTGGAGATTTACTTCTAGCAGCTAGATGATTGTATGTTTGTCATTGATGACACCATATAATATACAATAGTGTTCTGTATGTACTTATCATAATGATGATATTAATCCTTGCACGGTTATATTCATGTTGTAGACATGTTGTTGAGGCTTTGTTCATACACGCAAGATCAGATTTGATGTTTCATATAAGTTGTGTTAATATGTTATTGGCAGTTATAGTTTCTGGAGAGTATCTGTTCAGAGCCAACGTATTTACCGTGTTTCTTGAGTTGCACCTATCTTCCAGATACGCGTGTGTATATTCATGATTAGTTATGTGTTAGTCATGTTTGGTTAAGAGCGCTTGTCTTGTTTCATCAAGATCGTGTTGTTTGAGATAATTTGGTGAAGCCAACTTTGTGAAGTGTCGCGTCTATTCAATTTATATTGTGTAGTTATAATTATGCTTGTGCGATTAGTTTAGCTGACAAGGATGTTATGAAGAGTTGCCTAATAGGTCCCATGATCCTATACTTTGAGGAAGATACTTATAGTAGTTCAATTGTAAACGCTAAGTGTGAATGATAAGATAAGTGACAAAAAAAAGTACAGAGCAGAATATCAGTTGCATTTCATTCATCAAGGATCTATGTGAAGAAGCAGTGGAAGTTTACAATACATTAGAACTGATCAAGACATCAAGTCTACTCTATAGTTCATCTTCATATATAGTGTATATCTGTTCTACAGAAGGTTGTAGCCTTCACCATTAAAGCAGTGAGCTTTTGGACAATGACTCCTCACCCTTAACAGGGTTATTTGTAAAAGAGTCCTAACAGGATCAGA
Source organism: Thuja plicata (assembly GCA_018584345.1). Lineage (NCBI taxonomy): Eukaryota > Viridiplantae > Streptophyta > Pinopsida > Cupressales > Cupressaceae > Thuja > Thuja plicata. The sequence continues at coordinate 464,551 of MU224507.1, forward strand.
CCCTTAACCAGGTCACTATACTTATTGCATCGTAAAGAACAACTCCTAACAAGGATTATTATAAACAAGTATAGTTCATTGTGGGTGATAATTCCCACCGGGGTTTTTACCATTTGGTTTCCCCATAACCAAATTGTGGTGTTGTTTATTGTGTTATCTAAATGTGAATTTACTTTATTGTATTATGGAGTTAATAAGAGAAAAGAATATAATTAGCTGATAACTGATTCACCCCTCCCTCTCAGTTATCCTTTGGGACTATTCTAACAATTGGTATCAGAGCCAAGCGCCTTGAAGAGAAAGCCTAACAACTTAAGGTAGATCTGATGGCATACTTCATAAAAGAGAGTCCTAAGTTCGATGGAGAGAACTATCTAGATTGGAAGAACAAAATGATAACACATCTATAGTGTGTTGGTTTTGATATCTTTGAGATAGCCACACAAGAAGTTGTTATTCCCTCTCTAAAAGACCTTGCAAGAGATGATGCTACTAGTAA
>MU224507.1:467323-510034 GCA_018584345.1 Thuja plicata
TATTGATGTATCATGCAATGACCCTGAATCAAGCAAAGAAGAATCACATATTACAGAGGAGGATATCACACCTAAAGTTTCAAAATTCACATCTAGGTACCATTCAAAAGATGATATCATTGGAGATTAGAGTAGCAGTGTTTTGACTAGATCTAAAGCAAAAAGTTTAACAACGGATGAAGAGGTATGTTTACTTTCACAGATTGAACCTTTAAGTGTTGAAGATGCTTGCAAGAATTCTGATTGGCAGAAAGCAATGGAAGAAGAATTAGATCAAATAATCAAAAATGACACATGGGAATTGGTTCCAAGACCTAGTGACAAAAATGTGATTGGAACAAAGTGGGTATTCAAGAATAAGATGAATGAAGATGGTACAGTGGTCAGAAACAAAGCAAGGCTAGTGTGTAAAGGATATGCACAGAGGGAATGGATAGATTACACTGACACATTTGCCCCTGTGATCAGACTAGAAGCCATTAAGTTATTTTTGGCTTATGCAACATTCAAAGATTTTAAAGTATATCAAATGGATGTCAGATCAGCTTTTTTGAATGGTGACTTGAAGGAAGAAGTTTACATAGAGTAGCCTAAAGAATTTAATCTATCAGATAAACCATACATGGTATGCAGATTGAAGAAATCACTCTACGGACTTAAACAGTCCCCAAGAGCTTGGTATGAGAGACTAGATGGTTATCTTACCAAGATTGGATTCAAGAAATGAGCAGCAGATTGCAACTTATTCATAAGATAGACACCTGATGGATTATTACTCGTTGCCATATTTGTTGATGACATCATCTTTGGAGGTAATGACAAGCTTAGTGCAGAATTTGCAAAAGAAATGTAGAATGAATTTGAAATGAGCATGATTGGTCCTATTAAATATTTTCGGGGATTGAATGTAAAGTAGACAGATAAAGGAATATTCATAAACTAGTCCAAATATGTGAAGGAAATATTGAAAACTTTCAAGATGGAAGACTGTAAGCCAGTATGCACTCCTGTGATAACAGGAAGCAAGCTTTCTAAAGAGGATGATTCCACAGTAGTTGATAAGACATTGTACAAATCTATGATTGGAAAACTTATATATCTTACTCAATCTAGACCAGACATATCTAATGCAGTTGGAATTGTTGGTATATTTTCAGCTAAACCCAATTCTAATCACCTAATGGAAATAAAGAGAATATTCAGATATCTAAATGGAACTATAGACTATGGTTTATGGTATCCTAAATCAGAGAATGTACAACTTCATGTATATACAGATGCAGATTGGGCAGGTTGTATTGATGACAGGAAGAGTACTTCTAGAGGAGTAGTATTTCTTGGAGATAGGTTGGTTTCTTGGATAAGCAAGAAGCAGAATTGTATCTCTCAGTCAACAATAGAAGCTGAATATGTTGCAGCAGCATTGGATTATTCAACAATGGTTTGGATCAAGCAGGTGGTTAAAGATTTTGGTATTCAGGTTGATTATCCTATTGTTATTCACTGTGATAACACCTGTACTATCAACATGTCCAAAAACCCTGTGATGCACGCAAAGACAAAACACATTGAGATTAAATACCATTTTCTTAGAGAAAAAGTTGCAGATAATGAAGTAAAATTGGACTATGTAAGCACTAAAGAATAGTTGGCAGATATTTTCACAAAGCCTTTATCAAAAGATACTTTTGAGTATCTCAGGGAGAAGTTGGGAGTAATTCCCTTTCCCGAGTCTGATTAGATAAAGTAGCAAGTACATCAGTCCATGGTGACTAATGAATGGTTGACTACTCTATTTCTAGAGTAGTACCTGTGCCTAATTGTTTATGGCACCCTTTTCCATTGATGTCAAAGGGGGAGTATGGAGTAAGGGGGAGCATATACTCTGGGGGAGTATATAATCATGTAACTTAAAAACATAGACAAAAGAGTTGCAGTAGTGTAGAGGAATCTTTGATGAGGATATTGAGAAGATTGTAAAAAGAAAGAGGACACCATGTGCTGAAGATGTTTTTAATGCCATATGTTGCCATCAATGTCAAAGGGGGAGATTGTTGGAGATTTACTTTTGGCAGCTAGATGATTGTATGTTTGTCATTGATGACAACATACAATATACAATAGTGTTCTATATGTACTTATCAGAATAATGATATTAATCCTTGCGCGGTTATATTCATGTTGTAGACATGTTGTTGAGGCTTTGTTCATACACCCAGGATCAGATTTGATGTTTCAGATAAGTTGTGTTAATCTGTTATTGGCAGTTACAGTTTTTGGAGAGTATCTATTTAGAGTCGACGTATTTACCGTGTTTCTTGAGTTGTGCCTATCTTCTGGATACATGTGTGTATATTCATGATTAGTTATGTGATATTCATGTTTGGTTAAGAGCGCTTGTCTTGTTTCATTAGGATCGTGTTGTTTGAGATAATTTGGTGAAGCTGACTTTGTGAAGTGTCACATCTATTTAGTTTATATTGCACGGTTGTAATTATGCTTGTGTGATTAGTTTAGTTGACGAGGATGTTATGAAGAGTTGCATAACAGGTCCCATGATTCTATACTTTGAGGAAATACTTATAGTAGTTCAATTGTAAATGCTAAGTGTGAATGATAAGATAAGTGACATAAAAAGTACAGAGAAGAATATCAATTGTGTTTCATTCATCAAGAATCTGTGTGAAGAAGCAGTGGAAGATTATAATACATTGGAACTAATCAAGACATCAGGTCTACTCTATAGCTCATCTTCAGATATAGTGTATATTTGTTCTATAGAAGGTTGTAGCCTTCACCATTGAAGCAGTGAGCTTTTGGATAGTGAGTCCTCACCCTTAATAAGGTTATTTGTAAAAGACTCCTAATAGGGTCAGACCCCTAACCAGGTCACTATAATTATTGCATTGTAAAGAACAACTCCTAACAGGGTTGCAAGATCTTCTAACAGGGATTATTATAAACAAGTATAGTTCATTGTGGGTGCTAATTCCCACCAAGGTTTTTACCATTTGGTTTCCCCATAACCAAATTGTGGTGTTGTTTATTGTGTTATCTGAATGTGCATTTAATTTATTGTATTCTGGAGTTAATAAGAGAAAAGGATATAATTAGCTGATAACTAATTCACCCCCCCTCTCAATTATCCTTTGGGACTAATCTAACACCCTTCTCAAAATTTGATGAGATTCTTCCATGGCAATAAGGAGCTCTTTATCCGTGCACTTGCTTTTAAAGCCCCCTTGCTTGGAAGCCCTTTAGTTAAGGACTCATTAAATCTGCCATTGGAAATAGCAGGGCTGGAGACAATGTTCAAAGGTTCAAATGCAGATGCTAACCTTCCAGGTTCAAATGGGAAACAATCCCCAAAAAGCTCAGTAGTCCTCTTTCCAACCTCTCAAATAACTGTTGATAGCAAGAAAAGTCCCTCTCAGAATAAGGTTAGTTTCCTTCCTATTATAGAAGCTCTGAACAAAATTTAGGATGAGCATGATAAATGTTTAGAGTTTGGGGCATAACTAGTTTCTATGGGAGATCCGCCAGATGGTCAAATCTCCCCCATTAGAAACCTAGAGAGTTCTTTTAATGAAGCTAGAGACAGTGGGGACAACCTATTGGAATAATCCTCCAATATGAGTTTTTTTAGTGATGAGGGTGGGGATGATTACCTTGGGATGGATGAGTCTCTTAATATCCTTGATAATAGAGGCTTGTACCAGTCATAATCTAAGATGAAAAGACCAAAATTGGGTATGAAGAGGAGACATGGGGCCAAATCCACTAAAGAAAAGTTAGAACATGCTGGTTGTGTAGCAGACCAGACAATACTGCTGAGATCGGGAAAGGTTATCGCATTTCCCCAGAAGAAATGAGGGTCCTCTCGTGGAATTTCAGGGGATGCAATGCCCCTAATAAATCTCGTCTGCTCAAGAGAGGTCTTGATCAGGCGAGGGAAGATTTAGTTCTTTTGCAAGAAACCAAGCTTAAAGGTGAAGACATTGCCTTGTTTCATAAGAAATTTTCTAGATGGGGTGGTGTGTTTTCAGAGGCTTCTGGTGCTTCTGGGGGCATGGGCATTTTATGGGATGACAGTGTAGTAAATATTGTTTTGATTAGTCAAGCAGTTAATTTGTAGTGGGTTGAGGTGACTTCTAAACAATTGCTTTCCAAATTTTATGTTTTCAACATCTATGGACCCAATAATCCAACTGAAAAGGAAGCTTTATGGAAGGTTATATCCACCTTTTTAGGTGATCGAAGAGAGGAACTCTTCATTCTAGGAGGAGATTACAATGCTATTTTAAGCCCACTAGAGAAATTAGGGGGTAAAGGATGGTAGAGCAAAAGTCAAAAAGATTTTACTGCTTTTGTTATGAACAATGGATTGGAGGAATTAGATTTCAGAACAGGGGATTACACTTGGACCAACAGGCGAAGTGGTTTCTTAAACATAGCTGAGAAATTAGATAGATTTTTTCTTGCTGGAAACTGGGAAGAATGTGACTGGAAGTGCACAACAGATATTTTACCAATAATAGGCTCTGATCACTATCCAATTATGTGCAACATTCAAGAAGATGCAGCCCCTGAGAGATCTCCTTTCGGATCACAAAGAGAATGAGAAAGTTCTTTTGGAATGGGGCTAAGAAGGGGGATAAATGACCTCTTATTGCTTGGGATAAGATATGTAAAACTAAGGCAAATGGTGATAAAGGGTTAAAAGATTGGAGAAAGATGAATTTAGCTTTAGGGGCTAAACTTGCTTGGCACATTTGCAGTCAGTCTGGCATCTTATGGGTCAAAATTTTAAGAGAAAAATATTTGGACTCTCCAAATGATGAAAGACTCCTCACAATCTCCAACCCCCCCAGAGGTTCTGCAATATGGAACTTCATTTTAGACTGCAGACATGTTAGTCAAAAACATGCATCTTGGCATATAGGCACAGGTAAAAAAGCTTTATTCTGGGATGACTCATGGAATAGCCACCCGATTTTGAAAGACGATGTCAGATTTACCGAACTAAGAGAACTCTTCATTCTAAGATGGGGGAAAAAGGTTTCTGACTATTTAGAATATAGGGACTCTCTGTTTGGTCCTAAATGTCAATAGAAAGCAATAGATGATTTTGACCTCCCAGCACGTCAAAGAACTTTAATGGAAGAGATGTTTTAGCAGAGAAGCTTTATTAGAACTTCTCAAGAAGACAAGTTGATTTGGTGTAGAGCCAAAAGTGGAATTTACTTTGTGAAGCTTGGCTACACATCCTTGGAAGATGAAAGGGATCCCCCCTTGTGGCCAACTAAATTATTCTGGGACAAAGAATGCTTACCAAAGGCAGGTGCATTTGCATGGCTAGCAGTGCATAAAAGGATTCTCACTGTTGAAAGAGGGAAGCGGTTTGGATTGCAGGGTCCCACTAGATGTGCTCTCTGCAAAGCAATGTTAGAGGATGATGACCACTTACTTATTCAATGCCCATTTTCTATGGAATGTTTGAGTATGATCAAGGCGAGGCTTAATTGGATAGGACCTATGCAGAATAATATTCAAGATGTTTTTCAGAGTTGGCCCATCCCACCCAAAGTTACTTCTCTCTCTTTTGTTTGGAAGGTCTGCCCCTCTATAGTCATCTGGGAATTGTGGAAGGAACACAACCAGAGGATTTTTCAGGATAAGGAAAGGCCCATTCATAGGGTTAAACTAAGTATAATTTGTGTTGTAGAGGAGACTTTAAAAGTTGCTCTGCAATCAACCATTGGGAGTTATGAATACACAAAGAATGATATATATATTCACTCCAAATGGCCTAGTTTGAAGTTTAGAAATGGAGGAATCGGGAATGCCAACACAATCAAGCAGAAAAGGAAGGATTTGTTGTAGATGCTGCCGGAGAAGGAGTGGGTAAAAATAAATTTTGATGGGGCTTCCAGAGGAAACCCTGGGCCCTCTGGAGCTGCTGTGGTTGTAAGAGATTGGAATGGGAATGTTTTGGCCTTAGCTGCTCAACGACTCAAAGATGACACCAATAATGTAGCGGAAGCAAATGCTGCCTTGTTGTCCCTTCAACTTGCAAAGAGGATGAATTTGCATAAGATTGATCTTGAAGGGGACTCATAGATCATAGTGAATTTTATCAAGAATGGGTGTGCTAATGCCTGACATCTCTAAAATATTATGGCAGAAATTTCCAATATCCTTCATTCTTTCCCTGATTTCTGAATCACTCATGTTTACAGAGAATGCAATGCACATGCGGATATTGTTTCTAAGTGGGCTACAAACCTTGAGCACATCAACAGGGTGTGCACAAAAATCTTTTAATTTTGAAAATGTATTTAAACTCTAATAGTTCCTATCTGTAGGTTCATGATTGACATATTCATAATTCATAAGGTTAAGGAGATGGTTCTACTTTGAATTCGATGGGATTACTATATGACTGTTATGTTTTAAAATGGTTTACTTTCTTTAAAATACATGTGGTGTTTGAACAATATATGGAGTTAGTGGCGGAAAATATGCTTTTTTTTTATGGGACACTGATGACAGTGCAGGCACGTGATATCTTTCTTTCCTATAGTGGTGAAATCAGTTGAGTTGATGGTCGATTTATAGTGTGGGCATCAGCAAAGCCTAAGTAATGATTATAATATCGCTTGGTGATTGATGTGAATCTAAATATTTATTGCTATTTAAGGTGGTGAGAGTAAAATGATGGCCTCTCTGTCTAGCCATTATGACTAAAAGCAGATGGCAGGCTGTGATATGACATTTCACTCTCTCGAAACTTCGACTTGAGTGTTGATATAACCTCTATTTTTTTGTTATTTTCTATCTAAATTTTAAAGCAAGTTTCCCCACAAGTTGAAGATGGAAGTGAATTTTCTAGTTCAAACAAGGAAGCAACAGAAGGCTTTCGAAGGACCGGCAACTAAAGAGTGAATGCTAGGACTGCTCAACTACAAAGAGGAAAGGCTTGCAATGGCAGCTCTGGAGGTTTTAGGCAACTAATTTCAAGAACAACATGCGAAAAGGAGATCAAATGTGGATGTAATCTCCCTTATTATTGCATGGGGTGTGCAGCTCGGAGAACCTGAAGGTGAGGTTAAACGCTTGACTGAATTCATCTTTGATAATGAACTGTTGTTGGGTCTGGAGTTTATCTTAGAATGGGCGGTGCCGAGAGTTGAAATGGACTACAACTAATGTTTTGAAAATTCCAAAGATGGGGATGAATTTGGAAGAATCCCCTTTATGACTTGGTGGGGAAAAGTGGACAAAATTACTTACACCAATGATATCTGAAACAAATGGCAAAATTTGAAAGCAATAGCAAAGGACATTCGTGCTCAGGAAGCTAGGAGAAACAATGCAGTGTTTAATATGATTCCGCGCGGGAGGCGAGGCTAGCGACAAGGGAAGCGACTAGATGTAGAGTGATGCAACCTCGACACCATTGAAGATGCAGAAAGACAAACAATTTTATAAAGCTTAATGCTCAATATGCCTATTAGGCCATCTCGACTCTAGTCTCAATGATAGGTAGTTATAAGATGAATGGTGGAGCCAATTTTGTATTCTGTAATTCACACTTCACTAACTATAAGCTTCAGCTACTAGGGTTTAAGTATGTTCAGCCGATATGTGTTATGGTTGTTTTGAATTTTGAAGTCCTGTGCTCGAAAACCCAAAGCTGGTTTTTTGTTAACTATATAGTATATATGCTACATTGTAAACCCTCTTGTAATTTCCTACTTTTATTAATAAAAATTAATGTTATAGACCATATATATATATATATATATATATATAAATTGTTCTACTAATATTTTAATTAATATTGAAAATTTATATTTTTATATAAAAATCTCATCTTTTATTTTTTACACTTAAATTCTACCCTATAATTTTCTATAGACTTATCCCTTGAACCTCCTTAGGTACAAGTGCTAGTTAAATATTAATTTACGAGGAAGGACACTTCCATTATAACATCACTTTATTGACATTAAAATTCTAATATATTAAATTGAAGTACTAGCTACTTTTTTTTGCAATCACTTTCATTGATATGAAGACCATAATTTATCAACTTGCACATGCTTGACAAATGTGTCATGTGTATTATCATGTAATGGAAAAGCACTAAATATCTAGCAATCTTGATAAATGTGTCATGTCTAGAATCGTGTAATGAAAATGCACTAAATATCTAGCAATATTGACAAATGTGTCATGTCTAGAATCATGTAATGAAAATGCACTAAATATTAACAATCTTTAGAATTTAAAGATTACATTATTGCTTGTCATAAATTATTTGGAATAGTGTATATAAATAAATGTAGAAAAAGTTTAGATTTATTTTAGAGTTGTATATTTGAAATTTGGTGCATACATTTGATCTTTGCTAAATTTTAATGTTTATCTTTTTGTTTGTCTTGAAGTGTGAGGGCCATTTTAGTTATTCGGGAATGTTGAGGAACATCTTTAGGGTCTTTGTCAAACAAAGATTGATTTATGATATCAAATTTCTACAATCCATAGTGAATTAATGCAAATTGTTTCTAAATTAGATCATGTGTGCGAAACAAAATGAACTAAAAAAGAAAGGAGGAAGAGAGGGGAGAGGATACAAGGGACCAATGAATGACACAAGAATAAGGAACAATAGACAATTAATTTTATTTTTTTTAAAGTAAAAAATAAATAGATTAACTATACAAAAAAAGCTCAAGAATTATAAGAAGATAAAAAATAATAGTTAAAAAGAACTTAATAATTTGAAAGAAATTTAAATTAACAATAAAAGTTTAATTTAAAAGAACGGAAAAAAAGAAAATTATGTATGTATGTATTTATTTTGTGTATTTGTGTGTATATACATATACATATATGCATGCATGTGTGTGAAAATATTAGAGAAATAAAATTTAAAATAGAAAATAGATATTTAGATGAAAAATAAGCAAAAATGACTAAAGCAAAAAGGATGAAGAGAAAACTAAATAGATTAAAAATGAGTAGCTAAAAATAAATAAAAAAGATAACAAGACTAAGAAAAAGTGGGAAGAAAATACTAAAGAATAAAAAGAAAAAAAGAAAATGGAAACAAACAAGAAAGAAACTAATAAATAAAGAAAACACCTATAGTTAAAAATCAAATTAAAATATAATAGAGTAAAGAACAATTAAAACAAAGATAAGAAAATAAGAATTAAAAAAAAAACAAGAGAAGGAAATGAAATTCAACTGTAAAAAATAATAGGAGCAATAATATTATATATAAAAATAATTATAAAGATAATGAGAAACAATAGAAACTAGAGGGTCAAATCTAGAAATGTGCCAATGAAAGAATAGAATCTGGAGCAAAAACCAACAAAAGGGGCAACACCCTAGAACAAGGAAACAAATTCTATGGGAAAAAGGAAGGCATAGAAGGAAAGAGAAGGAATATGTTGATTTTTAAGGAAGGATACAAAGGGAGACCAAGAACTGCTCACTCCACCCATCGTCAAGATTGAGATTTGAGGGTTGATTGGTAATTTCTATGGCTTCTTTGTTGGATATTGTTAGAATGTCATGCATATATGTGCTGACATTGATGTTTTGTCTTTGATGTCAACATATTTCTATTGTCGGTGACAATGTTTCTGGTATGTTTAGTGAGAAGATTGGTTTCATATGACTATTGTATTGAAGATCAGATGTTGCGAACGTACATATGATTTTATGGATGTCTATAGTTTACAAATGTTAATTTACAGATGTTTGCATGGTGATTTGAGTGAGCTATGAATGATTTATCAGAGTCTGGTATTTTGGATGTTTAGGACGAGACAATGTTTCAGTGTTTGGATCGACGTGGTTTGAGTGAGCAATATTTTTGGTTGCTAACCTGGTGGTGAGTTTATTACATGGATGTGTGTCCTCAACTCGAGTGGTTCATAATTTGGATGTTGACAAGCTATTCTTCTTGAGTGATAGAGGTTGTTGATTAATGTGCTTGTTGAACAGTGCAAAGATAATGATGAATTACGAGACAAAGTTGTTTTGGTTGTTGCTATGGCATTTCACGTTGCTTGATGATGTTTCTAGATCGTATCCTATTCGTGTTGCTAGATCACATTGAGTTATGTGATCAGATATGGTGATTCTCTTATGGCTTGTTGGTGTTCTTATTATCCCAACCGACTTGGTGATGGAGCATTTTGTGATAGATCATTGCATGATTCATGGAGCTAGAGTGTGTTCGATGATGAATATTTGGATCGTTACTATGTATTTGCTAACATGTTTTTGATCAAATTATTATTTATTTTGTATTTGATTGAACATTTGTAATTTAGGTCCTTGGCCGACCTTGAAGAAATAAATTGATGAATTATATAAATATAATATCCCTTTGTGGATTAGATGAGTGTGTGCAAAAAGGAAGAGGATCATGCATGCAAAGAGGTATGAGTGGAATCTACGATTGAGACACAAATTTTATGTACTTCATTGGAACTGTATTGACATATTTGAAGATGCTATCAGTCAGTTCATAAGTTGTGCATTGTTTTCCATTGTGGATTGTAATAAGAGATTGTTGTAAGACAGTGAGTTTTCCTTTGGGATGTTTCCTATGTTGTATTTGAGCAGTGAACTCTAGGCAGTGTACCTGAGTGCATGTGCATTCCTCTTATAATACTCGTAACAAGGTATAGTGCTTTTAACAGAGCACACAATCTTGTGGTTTTGATTGCCACTGTGGTTTTTTTCCCTTAATCCGGTTTCCACGTAAAAAAATCTTGGTGCTATGTACTGTCGACTTACACATTGTGATCTTACTTTAATGTTCGTCATTCAGATCTATGACTAAAGGTTAAAAGTTGATTGAGATTTTGAGTTTCGGGCACAACTGATTCACACACCCCCCCTCTTAGTTGTGTGTGTTACCTTGTTTCTAACATTCTTTGAGTTTCCTCTTCAAGAAATTATCTTCTTTGAACAAGATTTGATTGTTTTGTAAACTTATATGGTGTTTGGTGGAAGAGGAGTGACCGACTATGACTGATTTGAGTACCCACACATGTTTGATATCGACATAATTCTTTTTGAATCTAGTGCTAAAAGAGTGCCCTATTTCACCTATATAGGGTGTGCCACAAGAATAAACAACTCTATAGACTCTTGCATCCTAGAAAATGTCCTTGGAGTCTTTGAGCGAGGGGATGCACTTATTTAATGTGGAGAAGAGATTGAAAGCACAAAGAAGACCTTTTTTAAGAAGGATTTTTGAGATCTTTTAGGCGGTGCCTTTAATATAAGTGATGCAGGAGCACCTTGTGATCTTGGCAATCTTGCATCAACCAAAAATATTTCCTTTTAGTTTCTTTGTTGTGCTATTCCAGTTGGGTAATTTTGGTGTTTTACGTGGCGGTCACTCTAGTTGGCTCATTATCTTATGCAATCTGATGGGTTTGTTCTAGATATCTTGGAGAAGCTTTGTCTATGATCATAATGTGTTTCATTCTATTTTGAAGAAGATATATTAAGATTGGTCTGGTCTTATTTTTTTATTCATTTTATCAGTTGGTCTTGGTGTTCCAATCAGTTTCCCGACCTACCCGTTGGAATCTCTGTGTGCGATCATGCTAGCTCATTATTACAGTTGAGGCTGACCTTATTGTATGATTGCATCTCTTAATGCTTGTGTTGGAGGTTGTTCATAGTGGTTTTGGGTCTTGACCTAATTATTGTAACACATTTTCTTCTTCTTGGAGGATGTGATCTTTTCTAGCCGACTTGTGGCTTGTGATCTTGTATATATTTGTAGTCTTAGGGTCTTTACATAGATAAATTTTTGGTAGGTAGCTTCAAGAGGTTAGCATCTGTTATGGATCTGGCTTTTTTGTATGTAAGAAAGAATGTGTACTTTAGAATGTAACCTAACATGTTGTTGGACATGTCAGATGTAAATCTTGAGTTGATGATAATATGAAGGCCTGTGAGGCTTGTTTGTTGTTCATTTTTGTGTTGTTTATGAACTGTTGTGGATTGTTTATGTTGTGTTGACTCTTGCTGCATAGTTGGACTGTATCCATTGGGGAAACTCTTGCCATGAATACACTAGGTGGTATCAGAGCGAGTTTCAATCTTGTGGTGGCAGTGATCTAAGATCCTAGACTTGCGAAGTTCCTAGGGCATTTCTTGTGAGGTGGCAAAGATTGGATCTAGCTCACATTAATGAAGGACTTGCGGAAGAGTGGTTGGAAGGGATTTTTGCGGAAGTTTGAGTTGATGTTACTGGTTGATGGCTAGTATGAGTTTATCAGAGTATGTGATGGTTGATTTTTTGTTCCTTAGCTTGTGATCTTGTGGAAGGTTTGTTGAGGGATGACAAAATGTAGATTTGACCTACGGCGATTGAGGATTTGCGCAAGGATGGATAAGAGAGTAGTTATTGCTGATTATGAAGCTTGGAATGGGTTGAGTTCCTTGTGACATCCTGTTGGTGGATAGATAGTCAGTTCAAGGTAGGCTGAGAGCATGTTGAATAGATTGTTGAGTGAAAGGCAATTGAGATCTTGCAGTCAGATCACCGAGTAGAGGCAGTTGCACCTTGTGAAGGGAGAGAGGTTGTTGGATAGGATGAACCCTAGAAGTGTGAGGAGAATGTTTGAATACCTTAGGGTTGAGTTGAGGTATGGGATTTATAATACTTTGGTTGGTTTGAGGAGGAATCCTAAACTTGAGAGTGAGTGTGAAGAAGATACTGAAGAGATGAAGATGTTGAGTTGGCATTTACCGGTCAAGAGGTGGATTGTTTGGCCTGTGAGAAGGATTGTTCAAAGGAGGAGAAAGAAAGTTAGGGTTACTACTAAGATTGAGGTTAAGCTTGATGAGGTATGTATACCAGTGAAAGTTTTGATTGAGATTGCATAGGATAAGGTATATATGGTTATGGGTGAATTTCATAATATGTTGCTTAGATCTAATGAGATAATTGAGGAATGCCTTGTTATTGAGGAGGATAATGAGATTACTGATATTGAAGAGGTTGATGTTGCTGAAGTTAGAATTGAAATTCCTTTGGTTGAATATGATAACCTTGATGGGGTGGTTGTTGAGTCTGATGTTGTTTGCAGTAGGGGTGTTACTATTGACGAGATTAGTGAGTATGAGAGGGTTTATGATAAGACTCTTAGTTGTGATTATGTGCATGATGTTGATGGAGAGTTGCAAATTGATTTGTTTCATTTAGAGGCTGATTTATTGTAAAGATTATTTAGAGGGTGTGAGAGAGAAGACATGTGGTTCTTTGTTGATGCTGATACTAATTAGATTGATTGTGTGGAAGAGGATATTGTCTCTTGTGTTACAATGTAGGTGTCGAAAGAGGGTCTATATTTTTTTGACAGAGATGAGCATTTGAGCATGGGGATGGATATGCTGAGAGTGTAGATGAAGACTAATATGAGGACATGTAGTTGTTGATGATGATGAATATGGATGAATGGTTGAAGGATAAGGGCAGTGGATTCAATGTTGTTCTTTATTTACCGATTGCTAGTGGAGTGATGACATAAAGTGTTCAGATGGGTGATGAGTATAGGATGAGTGGTTGAGGTTGATAAGTGGGTTTGAGAAGAAGAGTGCAGATCTTGAGTGTAGTTCTGTAGCTAATCTGTTTGGTTCTTCCTATGGATTTGTTGGTTGGTTTGATTTGGTGCAGAGGTTGTGGAGATTAGATTAGAGGAGGTGGAGAGTTTGGGTGTGCAGGTTCATATTCTTAACCATGAGGGTTGGGAAGCCTAAGGTTAAAATGAAATCTTTTATCTAGTTGTGGATTTCTTCTACAACTGCAAAGTGAGAGGCTCACTTTTTATTAACCTCGGGTGTCTGATAAAGGAGCATCTTGGGATATTGGCAAGATTTCATCAACCAAAAAGATTTCCTTTTAGTTTCTTTGTTGTTCAGTTCCAGTTGGGCAATTTTGGTATTTTAGGTGGCAGTCACTCGAGTTGGCTCATTATCTTATGTGATATGATGGGTTTTTTCTAGACATATTGGATAATCTTTGTCTATGATTGCATCATGTTTCATTCCATTTTGTAGAAGACATCTTAAGATTGGTCAGGTCCTATTTTGTTCTTTAGTTTACCGATTGGTCTTGGTGTTCCGATCGGTTTCCTGATCTACAAGTTGGAATATTCATGTGCGATCGTGCCAACTCATTATTACAGTTGATGCCGACCTTATTGTATGATCACATCTCTTAATGCTTGCATTGGAGGTTGTTCCCAATGGTTTTGGGTCTTGACCTAATTATTGTAACACATTTTCTTCTTCTTGGAGGATGTGATCTCTTTTGGCCGACTTGAGGCTTGCAGTCTTGTATATATTCATAGTCTTAGGGTCCTTAGAGAGAGAGATTTTCGGTAGATAGCTTTGAGAGGTTATGAACCAATATGGATCTAATTTTTCTATATATAAGCAAGCATGTGTGCTTTAGAATGTAACTTGGCATGTTGTTGGGCATGTAAGGTGTAAATCTTGAGTTGATGATAATATGAAGACCTGCGAGGTTTGTTTGTTGTTCATTCTTGTGTTGTTTATGAACTGCTGTGTATTATTTCTGTTGTGTTGACTCTTGCTGCATGGTTGGATTGTCTCCATTGGGGAAACTCCTACCATGATTGCATCAATAAGGAACAAAAGCAATAGGGAGGCTTGTGAGAGGGGGTGCCTGAGTTGGAAAAGAAACAAGCCTTAGCTTAGTTGAAATCTCTTGAGATTTTCCTAGTTGAGTACCCATTCAACTCGAAGATTTGGCGAAGGTGTGACAATTCTTGGTCTAAGTTTTCCTTTTCGCAGATACGAAAGGCTCTTAAGATTAGGGTTTTAAGGATAATCAATTTTGGGCTAGGGTGGTGATGGGAGGAAGAATGAAGATAGAGATTGGTGTGTGTAGCCTTATAAAGCACTCACTGACCAAGGAACCCATCGGGTTTTCTAAGGATTAAAATGTCAAGGAAAGGTAGTTGGTAATTAGATTCGATCTCCTTGGTGAAGGAGATGCAAGGAAGATTAATTTTCCTTTAATCAAAATCTTGGACGAACATTTAATTGCTAGGAGTGAAGATTGAAGGTAGTAAATATTCATGTAAATAATTCCTTGGATGTTGATGTAAGCAAGTAATTTAGTAATGATGCTCTTTGAATGCTCAATGCCAATTGTGGATGCACGAGAATCAAGAAGTTTAGATTTATAAAAATGCACGGGGGCTAGTTTTTGAAAGCAACTCTCAAGGTGGAAATTAAATTTTTGTGCTTGGAGTTGACACATGACCACTCATAGGAATTGTTATGTTGGCAAAAAAAAAGAATTCAAAATTAAAACAATAGCTTCATTTATTAAAATCACAAAATTGCTTGGGTTAATTTTTCAAATTATGGTTTCGAACTTAGACTAAAAAAAAATGAAAAATTAAGGATTGTAATTGATTCTTGAGAATTTATATATATAAGATTAGGTAAGATGGTGGTTATGCATCAACTTATCATGGATTTCTCTAAGATAAGATTATTAAGTTCTTTATAAATTATGTGACAATTTATTATAATTTAATTATCTATTTTTTGAGTCAACTTTTATTAATTTATATTTCATTTACAACAAGAATAACTTATATTGTCGAATTATCCCTTTTAGCACAAAGATTATGATATATTATATTATATATGCTACTCTAGATTTTTAGTTGTACCTTGAGGGAAAATGCATTTTTCTAGAAGTTTATAAGAAGGATTTTTTTAAGTTATTTATTTTTTTGGGTTCATATGAGAGGAGATAGTCGATCAAGCAAATAAACATACTCATCTACAATTAATCAAATTATTTGAGAGGAGATTTTTGTGACATCATTGTCATTGGGATTATGGTCTACGAAGTCTTATATGCTTGTTGCACATCAAACTTCTCAATTAATATGGGACCTCAAATGCATTTTTCTAGAAGTTTATAGGAAAGATTTTTTTAAGTTTTTTTTTTTTTTTTTTCCGGTACATATGAAAAGATAGTCACTCAAGCAAATAACATACTCATCTACAATTAATTAAATCATTTGAAAAGAAATTTTCATTGTGACATCATTGTCATTAGGATTAGGATTATAGTCTATGAAGTCTTATATTTTTATTGCACATCAAACTTCTCAATTACTATGGGATTAGTTTTAAGATGTGGATGTGAAATTTTAATTGACTAAAGTGATTTGAAGATGTTTTCAAACTAAAGAAGTATTCAACCACATAAGAAAGAGAAGATTGGAAAAACACATGTACTCATCTCAAATGAGCTGTTAATATTTTAAGAAGAACAATTCTATTGTAACACTTCTACAAAGCAATACAGCCATCAAACTTCGGCATCGGTAAGCCATTGTCCAAGATAGAGACTCAACACAAAAATCTTACAGAAGGCGCGAAAGTTCGGAGCTCGATATCCGATTTCTTCTTGTTTTTCACACGGCAAACGTAATTGTTTGTTACATAATGGCTTTTCGTTAATGTACAGTTAACGCCTTGAAATGGGAGAAGCGAAGGGAGAAGTTATTGAGTGGATTAGCCATTTAAGGCATGATGGGAGAATTGAAGGGGGGATTTATTGATTGGATTAGGCAATTAAAGCATATTAGGAAACCACCGTCGATCCACGATTTGCCACGAACTGAATAAGTCTAAGCACTTGGAGTAACGATGAAGGGAAAGGCATATATACGAACAGAAACTGTGCTTAAGGCTGAAAGCTCACATTACAATCCCTTTTCATATCATCGCCATTTTCCCTCTCTGCCTCCCTTTGTTGAGATTTCATGGCCAATGCAGCTGACACATCGAGGCAGCTCAGGGATACTATTAGGTCAGGTCACACTAGACCTTACGAATGGAGAATTGCTCAGACCAAGCAAATTGCGAAGATGATCGATGAAAATCAGGCTGACATTATGGATGCTCTGCATCGAGATATGGGAAAGCCTCCTTTCGAGTCTTTCGTTAACGAGGTATTTTGTTTTATATGCGCTCTACCTTTCTTCTCATGTCTTCTTCTTCTCTTCTCCCATGCATGTTTGTCTTATAGAAAATCCTTGTGTCTACTGAACTTTCATGTATTGAAAGATTATGTCAACTGAACATGCGGGTAAGCAAGATTATGAACTTTCATGTATAGAAAATCCTTTTGTCTCTAAACATGCGGGTAAGCAAGATTATGTCTGGTCTGATCCTTGTACTTTTGATGATTAACTAGTTTCATCATTCTAAATATTAAACAAACCTTTGATTTCATTGGTAAGGATTTGTTAGATGGTCTAAATCTCTAGACTTTTACTGATTTTGAGTCTTGACAACTCCAAGATTCTTCTTTGCATCCAGGTTAAAGATGAATAACCTTGTCCACACGCTTTGGCAGGTCTTACAAACCTATTTCAGTAGAAGGATGTTAAAACTTAAACTAATCATCGTTATGGTCAATAATTGTTGGATATAAACTAACGAAGAGTTTTTGTGGAGGACTCATTAGTACTACTATTGCAAATTTGATTTAGCAAACTATATTGCAGAAAAATTTCCTTGTCAATTATTAAAACGTGAGAGAAGTAATTTTTCGTCGAGTTTGCGAAAATAATTAAAAACAACCATATGTTTGAGGATTGGGAGAAAAATGTTCATCAAGTCTTTGTGTACTTGAAATGGATAACATAGGATGGCTATGTGGGATGTGTGAAATGGGTGCATAAATCAGGACACGGCTTTATTGCATTTGAATATTGTTGCCATAAGATGAGAGTACAGGAATGAGATTCCATGAACGGAGTTTCCCCGTGATTCTGCTGGAGTGTTATGAAAAGTGGAATTTGACTAGTAAACTCAGTTCAGCCACACATTAAATTGGTTATCTGGGCTCAAATGTAAATTGCTTGGAATTTTGTGGGTTCATTCCTATATTTTTGGAGTAGGTCTCTATTGTTCTGCACCTTGCATATTGATGCGGGAGCATCCGTGCCCACGAGGAATCTTGCATCACCCAAAAAAAAGTTGTAATTTTCATTTTCTATTAAGGTTAGGTGATTAAAAAATAAATGCAAACATCTATAGGTCTCCATGTATCTTAGAAAGTGTCCCAAATGACATAGGAGGTTGAAAATATGTAATATTTGTGGCCTATGTGTAAAGGCAATTGTATTTTTCAATAAGGAACACCTTATTCTATCACTTACATTGTTAGAATCATAGTAACACCCTTCTTGACGTGGGAACAAGGGGAAGAGTCATGCACTTATATTTATTGAATGGTCACATGAAAATGGGAAAAGACACCTTTTAGGCACCCACTTGGGAAAACTGAAAAGACATCTCTTTAGGTGGCTTCCTGGGGAAATTGAAAGGACATCTATTGGCTATGTGTTGCTTTTTATTGATAGCCATGTGTTGTGCATCAAGTGGGGGAGTGGGATTTCCAAGAGACGCAAGGATTCTCTAAAAGGGAGGCTTGGGCTAGAGGTTATTCATTGGGAGTCGAGTTCTTCTCTTCATAGATAAAGTGCAGTATGAAGTGTAGAAGAATAGCTTGTAACTCCATCTTCCAAATTTGTAAAGCCTAAGTGGCTAATATTTTGTAATTGAAGAATGTTTATTTCATTTTATTGAAATAGAAGAGCATGTGTGAATTTTCATTTCATTGAGAAATAGAAGGCAATTTGTTTCTTGATTTATTTTCTTTGTTATGCTGTGTATGAATGTTGGGTGGAGTAACCCTCATATCGTGTAAGAGAGAATGTGTTTTGAGTGTGTTAGGGGAGTCCCCTACATCAAATAGTATCAGAGTCAGAGATCTTGAGTGTGTAGATAGATTACTGAATGTGAGGCAATCTACACGACGACCTTGGGTTGGATGAAATTTTTATAATAGCATGTTGCTTTCCTCCAATAGAGATTGAAGTTGGGTAGAAGGTGCACATAGTTCCTCCACTAAGAGAGAGTGGGTAGAGGAAGTGAGAGGTTTGTCTTCAAGAAATCATTGTTGGGTAGAGGATAGATGTATGTGAGTTTTTTGTAGATGTATGAGAACTTTGCAAGAGGAGCTATATAGAGAAGTTGTGGAGCGATTTTTTTGAGTACATAGGTAGAGCGCCGAACATGAAGGAACTTGTGCCAGGACCTGCGGGTGAAATGTGATGTTGTGTGAACAGATTGCCGTGAGGCAGTTCACACTTAAGAGTGAAGCGTTTGTGTAGGGCTCAAAAGGATCATTGGAGGTGTGTGAAGTCTTGATTGATTAAGAGCTTGAAGCCGCTAAGAGAGTGAATTGGTGAGAGTTTGAGAGGAGCTCGAGAGATTGGCGCAGGTGTGGAGTCCCACAATGGTGAGAGATGGAGAGACTTGAAGCCATTCATGGAGAAAAGAAATAAAAAGTGTGGGTTTGTGATTGGTTGAGTTGTGACAATTCATGTGTTAGAGAAGGGGAGAAAGAAGAGATGGATGACTGTGTTTGAGAGGGAAGCACAAAACTTGAGGCAAGAGGTTTGAGATGCCTTGGAGGAGATAAAGCAGGAGATGAGAAAAGGGAAATTTTTAGTGATGGAGAAACATCCTTTGGAGGACGCATATGCAGAAAAAGAGAATAAGGTTGAGATAGAGTGTCCAATGATGCATAAAGGTCTAGTATTTGATGAGGAACTTGATGAAGAGCGAGAGTTGCCTGAGGAAGAGATCAAGATGATTGAACACTTACTCAGTGCAACAACGGGGAAAGTTGTAGCTGTGGTGACTGAAGAGAATGAAGAAGATTTGATTGTAGTAGTGGAAAGTGAAAAGGTTGTAGATGATAAAGATGAGAACGAAGAGGATGTTGGGGCAGCAAAAGAGAATAAGGTAAAATCTGAAGATGTTGAATTCAATTTGCCTTTGTTTACAAGGTTGAAAATAGGAGGGAGTGCAATTGGTGATTTGCATTTGGGTGTTAAATATTTGTGTGTAGAGCATGTTGAGGATACTGCATGATATTGGTGGAGGTGGTGGATTTGTGGTGGACAAGATTTCACAAAGGAGAGGAGAGTAGAGAGTATTTGGAGGAGGAGAAGAACAATTCTATTGTAACACTTCTACACAGCAATACAACCATCAAACTTCGGCACCGGTAAGCCATTGTCCAAGATAGATAGTCAACACAAAAATCTTACGAAGGCGCGAAAGTGTGGAGCTCGATATCCGATTTCTTCTTGTTTTTTACACGGCAAACGTAATCGTTTGTTACATAATGGCTTTTCGTTAATGTACAGTTAACACCTTGAAATGGGAGAAGCGAAGGGAGAATTTATTGACTGGATTAGCCATTTAAGGTATGATGGGAGAATTGAAGGGGGAATTTATTGATTTGATTAGGCAATTAAGCATATTAGGAAACCACTGTCGATCCACGATTTTGCACGAACTGAATAAGTCTAAGCACTTGGAGTAACAATGAAGGGAAAGACATATATACGAACAGAAAATGTGCTTAAGGCTGAAAGCTCACATTAGAATCCCTTTTCATATCATCGCCATTTTCCCTCTCTGCCTCCCTTTGTTGAGATTTCATGGCCAATGCAGCTGACACATCGAGGCAGCTCAGGGATACTTTTAGGTCAAGTCACACTAGACCTTACCAATGGAGAATCGCTCAGACCAAGCAAATTGTGAAGATGATCGATGAAAAGCAGGCTGACATTATGGATGCTCTGCATTGAGATACGGGAAAGCCTCCTTTCGAGTCTTTCGTTCATGAGGTATTTTGTTTTATATGCGCTCTACCTTTCTTCTCATGTCTTCTTCTTCTCTTTTCCCATGCATGTTTGTCTTATAGAAAATCCTTGTGTCTACTGAACTTTCATGTATTGAAAGATTATGTCTACTGAACATGCGGGTAAGCAAGATTATGAACTTTCATGTATAGAAAATCTGTTTGTCTTTGAACATGCGGGTAAGCAAGATTATGAACTTTTATGTATAGAAAATCCGTTTGTCTCTGAACATGCGGGTAAGCAAGATTATGTCTGGTCTGATCCTTGTACTTTTGATGATTAACTAGTTTCATCATTCTAAATTTTAAACAAACCTTTGATTTCATTGGTAAGGATTTGTTAGATGGTCTAAATCTCTAGACTTTTATTGATTTTGAGTCTTGACAACTCCAAGATTCTTCTTTACATCCAGGTTAAAGATGAATAACCTTGTCCACACGCTTTAGCAGGTCTTACAAACCAATTTCATTAGAAGGATGTTAAAACTTAAAATTAATCATCGTTATGATCAATAATTGTTGGATATAAACTAACAAAGAGTTTTTGTAGAGGATTCATTAGTACTACTATTGCAAATTTGATTTAGCAAACTATATTGCAGAAAAATTTCCTGGTATATATTAAAACGTGAGAGAAGTAATTTTTCGTAGAGTTTGCGAAAATAATTTAAAAAACCCATATGTTTGAGGATTGGGAGCAAAATGTTCATCAACAAGTCTTTGGGTACTTGAAATGGATAACATAGGATGGTGATGTGTGAAATGGGTGCATAATTTAGGACACAGCTTTATTGTTGCCATAAGATGAGAGTACAGGAATGAGATTCCATGAATGGAGTTTCCCCGATGATTCTGTTGGAGTGTCATGAAAAGTGGAATTTGACTAGTAAACTCAGTTCAGCCACACATTAAATTGGTTATCTGGGCTCAAATGTAAATTGCTTGGAATTTTGTGGGTTTATTCCTATATTTTTGGAGTAGGTCTCTATTGTTCTGCACCTTGCATATTGATGCGGATGCATCCGTGCCCACAAGGAATCTTGCATCACCCAAAACAAAGTTGTAATTTTCATTTTCTATTAAGGTTAGGTGATTAAAAAGTAAATGCAAACATCTATAGGTCTTCATGTATCTTAGAAAATGTCCAAAATAACATAGGAGGTTGAAAATATGTAATATTTGTAGCCTATGTGTAAAGGCAATTGTATTTTTCAATAAGGAACACCTTATTCTATCATTTATATTGTTAAAATCATAGTAACACCTTCTTGATGTGGGAACAAGGAAGGGGAAGAGTCATGCACTTATATTTATTAAATGGTTAAATAAAAATGGGAAAAGACACCTTTTTAGGCACCCACTTGGGAAAACTGAAAAGACATCTCTTTAGGTGGTTTCCTGGGGAAATTGAAAGGACATCTACTGGCTATGTGTTGCTTTTATTGATAGCCATGTGTTGTGCATCAAGTGGGGGAGTGGGATTTCCAAGAGACACAAGGATTCTATAAAAGGGAGGCCTGGGCTAGAGGTTATTCATTCGGAGTTGAGTTCTTCTCTTCATAGATAAAGAGTAGCATCGAGTGTAGAAGAATAGCTTGTAACTCCATCTTGCAAATTTGTAAAGCCTGAGTGGCTAATATTTTGTAATTGAAGAATGTTTATTTCATTTTGTTGAAATAGAAGAGCACGTGTGAATTTTCATTAAATTGAGAAATAGAAGGCAATTTATTTTCTTTGTTATGCTATGTATGGATGTTGGGTGGAGTAACCCTCATATCATGTAAGAGAGAATGTGTTTTGAGTGTGTTAGGGGAGTCCCCTACATCAAATAGTATCAGAGTCAGAGATCTTGAGTGTGTAGATAGATCATCGAATGTAAGACAATCTACACGAGGACCTTGGGTTGGATGAAATTTTTATAGGAGCATGTTGCTTGTCCTCCAATAGAGATTGAACCTGGGAACAAGGTGCACATAGTTCCTCCACTAAGAGAGAGTGGGTAGAGGAAGTGAGAGGTTGTCTTCAAGAAATCTTTGTTGGGTAGAGGATAGATGTATGTGAGTTTGTTGTAGATGTATGAGAACTTTGCAAGAGGAGCTATATAGAGAAGTTGTGGAGCAATTTTTATGAGTACATAGGTAGAGCGCCGAACATGAAGGAACTTGTGCCAGGACTTGCGGGTGAAATGTGATGTTGTGTGAACAGATTGCCAATGTGAGGTAGTTCACACTTAAGAGTGAAGCGTTTGTGGAGGGCTCAAAAGATCATTGGAGGTGTGTGAAGTCTTGATTGATTAAGAGCTTGAAGTTGCTAAGAGAGTGAATTGGTGAGAGTTTGAGAGGAGCTCGAGAGATTGGTGCAGGTGTGGAGTCCCACAATGGCGAGAGCTGGAGAGACTTGAAGCCATTCACAGAGAAAATAAATAAAAAGTGTGGGTTTGTGATTGGTTGGGTTGTGACAATTCATGTGTTAGAGAAGGGGAGAACGAAGAGATGGATGACTGTGTTTGAGAGGGAAGCACAAAACTTGAGGCAAGAGGTTTGAGATGCCTTAGAGGAGATAAAGCAGGGGATGAGAAAAGGGAAATTTGTAGTGATTGGGAAACATCCTTTGGAGGACACATTTGCAGAAAAAGGGAACAAGGTTGAGATAGAGTGTCCAATGATGCATAAATGTCTAGTATTTGATGATGAACTTGATGAAGAGTGAGAGCTGCCTGAGGAAGAGATCAAGATGATTGAACATTTATTCAGTGCAACAACGGAGAAAGTTGTAGCTGTGGTGACTGAAGAGAATGAAGAAGATTTGATTGTAGTAGTGGAAAGTGAAAAGGTTGTAGATGATAAAGATGAGAATGAAGAGGATGTTGCGGCAGCAAAAGAGAATAAGGTAAAATCTGAAGATGTTGAATTCAATTTGCCTTTGTTTACAAGGTTGAAAATAGGAGGAAGTGCAATTGGTGATTTGCATATGGGTATTAAGTATTTGCGTGTGGAGCATGTTGAGGATACTGCAGGATATTGGTGGAGGTGGTCGATTTGTGGTGGACAAGATTTCAGAAAGGAGAGGAGAGTAGATAGTATTTGGAGGAAGAGAAGAGAGAGCTATTGGTGGAAGAGGTTGGACTGTGGTGGACATGAGTTTATAAGAGGGAGGAGGAAAAGAGGACACACTTGTTGGAGGAGGTCGACAAGTGTCCCAGGTAAGTGGTGGAAGAGGTAGAGGAAGAAGCTATCTCTGTCTACATCAACGATGGAGTTCGTTGCAGGTTGTTTACAACTTGAAAGAGTAGTCCAACTACTCCACTCCATTTTGTGAGTCCTACTCATAAAATTTTTCCTACGCGGTGTGTTTGATGCGGGAGCATCCGGGCCCACAAGCAATCTTGCATCACTAAAAAAAGTTTTTATTTTCATTTCTCTTAAGGTTAGTTGATTAAAAAATAAATGCAAAAATAAATGCAAACATCTATAGGTCTCCATGTACCTAAGAAAGCATCCAAAATGACATAGGAGATTGAAAATATGTAATATTTGTGGCCTATGTGTAAAGGCAATTGTATTTTTCAGTAAGGGACAGCTTTTTTTATCATTTATAATGTTAAAATCATAGAAATACCCTTCTTGATGTGGGAACAAGGAAGGGGAATTGACTGGTTTATATAATAACATTAAGAGATTTTTCCGTTTCTTGTTTTGTTTGCTCATTTGATACACCTAATATGACCTATTTCCAGTTGGTTGTCTTTTTAGTAGTCCTTTTATCATCAGCAATGTTCTTGTTCCAGTTTCAACAAATCTGAGTAGTGTTTAGTGTTAGCCTAGTTCATAATTGAGACTTGGACATCTACATATACTTTTATTAGATTTCAGCATTCCAGACTTCAGTTTCAGTTTTTCTAGCAGTTTTAGATTTTCAGATGTCTTGGCAGTTGAGATCATCAGCAATTTAAGTTTCAGATATTTTAGCAGTTTGAGATTTCTCTTGAGATTTTAAATTGACTTCAGTTCTTAGTTTTCTATTTGTGTTAAGTTTATTGCAATTACAGCAGAGTTATTGTTGGGCGCATATCAAAATAATGATGCTATATTTTAATCTTTTTTTTACCTTATTTGACAACTTATCTTTGGCCAATGGGATCTACTACTTTGATAAGTGTAATAAATATTTTTGTTAGTTTGTTGCAATGACTTGACATAAGGCATATTGAACGAATATTTTTAGCTGGACTCATCTCTTGTATGACTGGAATCACTTAGTTTAGTGTTTGGTCAATTGAGTTTGGTCCGATCCATGGTTCTTGATGATTGTCCTTTGATATGTTGCCACTTGCTGTCTTTATGACATTGTGATTGAGAAACTCTTAACCATGTTTCTTAATCCTCCCTGGTGATATTCTTGTCCATTCTACATCAGTATATGATTGAAGTGCCAAGTGTTTTATTCTATTTCCCCATGAATATTTCTTTCTTGACCAACTGTGCATATTCTGTTTCTTCTTCTATACCACAGCAACGTATCTTTGCCTTGTTACTATATGAGATAATTTCCTATTTTGGTGAAATGCAGATATCACTTTTAAAAACCTCATGCAAAGTAGTGATCAGTGAGCTAAAGAAATGGATGGCCCCAGAAAAGGTGACAATTTACATAACTTTTTTAATGTGATGATTTTTGTGATTGTGAGAGATTGATATTGAACATTTCATATATTATCTAATATCAGCCTTTTGCCCTTTAATTGTTGGGCTCTGCAAAAGCTTGCCCTATCAAATTTCTTTATGGAGTGTCATGTTGTCGAAAAATGATCTTGTTCCACTGATACACATTTGATTATCCAGTTAAAAGTACCTCATACAAGTCCAATTTTCTGTAGGTGAGCACAAATGTTTTTGGAATATAACATGGATATCATTAATGACATACAGGCTGGAACTACAATCACAAGCTTTCCTTCATCAGCCGAAATTGTGCCAGAACCATTGGGGGTCATTTTGATTATTTCTGCATGGAATTATCCCTTTTGTAAGTAGAGTTACTTTTGCTTGTGTTTATGCAATATTCTTTTTAATCTATCTATTTATGGAATTATCCCTTTTGTAAGTAGAGTTACTTTTGCTTGTGTTTATGCAATATTCTTTTTAATCTATCTATATGTTTTCTTTTAAGGATTTTGAAAAGGACGTCTCATTTGTATGTCATAAGTTAAGAAATTAGGATACATTAATTATAAATCTGTACGAGAACTTGTAAAAACATAGCAGATATTTATTTTTGCGTAGTTTTTTTAATAGCATAGTTGTTAGGAGACGGGTTTTCAGACTGATATGGTAATAGGATGACAATTAAATTAGGGTTCATGGGTAAATGGATAATTAACGTATCATATTTTTTATAAATTTAAATGTAGTCACCAGAATTTATGGGGACTGGCACGTGGTCCACATTCCTATATTGTAGTTCCTTGGCAACTATGTTTTAAAGTTTAATATTATAAATGTTCTTTCCCCATGTCCTGTCCCCACCCAATCATGCACACATTTGGAACAAAAGCACAATTGCAAAACATCGTGAAAAGCAAAAAAATGGGATGTGGTGTAACTGATTTTCCTGAACCAAAAGGTTTAAATGAAGCATCACAATACATTAGCCTCCCCAAAGCTCTATCACCCGATCAAAAAACTGTCGAAAGAACATGATTGCAGAGCATCATTAAGATGTAGAAACATAAATTTGAACTTAGTATGAGTCAGTCCCAAACAGTATTCCATAGGAATGTGTCCTTAGGGAGATCTAGGTGTTGTCACCAATGTCTCAGATGTCTTGTAGGGGATGTCCTTTTTTTAAGGACTGTACAGCCCATTTCATATTGTGCAAAGAAAAAAAGCTATAAAAAATTGAAAAGGAGGGAATTGTCATTGCAAATGTAGCACTTTTGTAATGTTCCCCAATGGAAACATGCTATATTTTATTTGCTGATTTTTCTTGAAAGGAAATGAAACCAAACTTTAAGTACTAATTCTGATCAAGATTATATGTACCACAATAAAATAGATTATCTTCTATATTAGGCTAGGGTAAATAAATGCAAATAACAATAAATCAAATTCCAAAGTCTAGGAATGCAACACAAACACAATATGGAAATTAACAAAGAGAATTAGAGTACTCGGCTTTAGGAATGACAAGGAATGTTTTGTTGTAAATTACAATCCATGATTTGTCTAAGCTCTCTATAAGCAAATATACATTAGTTTAACCTCAGTAGGCTACAATAAGAATTGTTCTATGTTAAGCTTTCTGTACAAATATACATTAGTTCAACCTCAGCAGGCTACAACAAGAATTGTTCTATGTTCTATGCTCTATGTTCTAGTTCAATCATACACCTACATTAATATAATTTTGGAACTCAATTCAGTTGTGCATACTGCAACTTCCGATAAAAAACAAAAAAAAATGATTTACATTTCTAATATGAATCTTCACAGGTCCACATTAGTAATATAAAACCAAAATAATAATTATTAATAACAAATATTGGAAAGAGCTATCTACATTTGGAATCGTACTAGAGAGACTGCAAACAAGATCAAATGCTTTGTATCAAATCCTCCTGTTAAAAAAGCACAATTAAACATGCCTGAAAATAATGAAATGGAAAGACATTCTTTAATAATAAAATATTTGTATAAGTTTTGTTTCATTTTAGGTAAATAATAAGTTTTTTTTGAAATTCTTATTATCAATTAATTTAATTTACACATTAATATGTGATTCTCAAACATAAATAAAATAAATGATTACCAACAGAAAAATATACTACAGAGTTATGAAGGAAAAGGATGAAGGTTCAGAACTTAGGAACCCTGTGCAATCAGTGCAAGTCCAGCCAATCCGGTTGTTGTCACTGTCAAAAACCACAAGATGACACTTCAAAGATGTCTGTGCAACCAAATACGTCATTAAGATAACCACTAAGAAGACTGCATAGAAGAAGTGAAACTACATATACGATATGAATTCCAATTACCTCCAATAGTATTGTACTGGGGACTAATTTTGGTACCACCAATTATCCCTGATCAGACATTTCCTTCATCCTACTCATATGTAAAGTTTAGTCAGTATATTCTGTTAGTGAAGAATTCATAAAATCTCGAACAATAAATAGATAGAGGTAATGTGTCACCTATGTTATAATAAATTTTATATCAAAGCTGTATGATGTTAAAGTTCAGGCATCCTCACACTGATAATCAAATAACACTCTGGAGAGATTTCCAACTTTGCAGTAGAAGTATATGGTGAGGTGCTTTCTGAAGTAGAATTTTAATGATTTGAAATTTTGAAGTATGACGTTGCATCTTCATTGGATCTGGAAAACTTACAGGAGTAAGATGATAGTCTTATTCTAATTTATATAATCCGTACAAAACAAGAAATTTGTAGTAAGATTCATAAAAATGATTTTTCACGTGTGAAATATGAACAAGATAACAAACCCCTTCACCTGAATTTCTCCCCCCCTTGCCAATAGGGTGGCAAGATCGAATCTGATGAATCTTGTTCCAAATATTTTCCACAGTTTATTTTGACCTGTATCAACCTTGCATTGTCAGAAACAGAAACCAGCTACAATGCAATAAGGTTAAAGTCCAAACATTTACTGCAGAGACGAGCATCATGAGCTTGTTTTGTAAAGTTTGTATATGAGCTGCATGGATTGCATGCAAGAAAAGAAAACATTGGATTCCAGCAGGTTTTTCTGGTTGTGGGTGCATTGGTTTCAATTTTTATCCGTTCTAAATAATATCTTCTAAATAATATCTTCAGTTTTTCTCGTGATGCATTTTCTAAAAATCAAGAGTCAAGTAAATAATAATGTTAAAAATCTGTTCGATGACTATTTTGCGAAGGATTACAATATACCAAGCCAGAAATTTGAATGTCTGTTTTACTCTTTCTTAATTTTCTACAATAATTGGGTGTCAGTTATGTGTAGGAGAGTATGTAATGTCCCCTTCCGCTTGATGATTAAACTGTTGGCAGTGCGCCTGTGTCCCTCGCGGGATTCATGACATGGTTTAACCACCTCTTGTGGATTCTATAAGTCTAGTGGTTGTATTGGCCATTGACAGGTCGATCTTTTGGTGCAATGACAACCACACTTGTAACAAGTGGTATCAGAGCTTGGTCACACATTCGAATCTCCTCCGTGAGTGACGCTGGCCTGTGGCAAGTGATGCTGGGGGGATTGTTGGCAGTGCGCTAGCGTCCCTCGCGAGATTCGTGACATGGTTTAACCGCCTCCTGTGGATTCTAGAAGTCTAGTGGTTGTATCGGGTATTGATAGGTCGATCTTTTGGTGCAACGACAACTACACTTGTAACATAAACCAGTTGAATTTTTCTAACTTATATTTTGAGAGGTTAGAAAATTAAATTGAATAATAAGGGAACAATGAGAATAATTAAGTATTAAGAACAAAAAGCTTAAGTTAAGTTGTGATACTTAAGTATTCACTTATAGTCTTATATTATAAAAGGGGCCCCATTTAAGTTATGACTAACTTCTCCTAGAACGCTTACCATGTTGGTTACTTAATTAATAAAAGGCAATATTATTAAATGCCTAAGTCTAAAGACAAGAAATATGGAGGAGGTCAAATGCTTTTTGGGTGTAGATTTATTTATAAAGGCATCAATGGGTTTGAAGAACCGTTATGTATATTTTGAAGTTTGTTTTCTCTGCAAGAAATCAAAAACCCTTGCTTTATCAGGACGTAGCCCTTGGAAGCCTGAGCTTGGACGCAACTCTAAGCCTTTCATGGACGGATAGCATTAATTCTGATTACAGTTTCATGGCCTCCAAATTCAGTTCACCAAATTCAGAAGAAAAGAGGTGATCCAATTAAATTCAGTTGTAGCTAAATCTGATTTGACATGCCAAGGGTTTAAAGCTCAAACTCGCATTTCATAAATGCAGGCTTCAATAAAAATCACAGCTTCTAATTTATATTATGGTAAAATAATGAATGTGTTATTAAACAGAGATCAAGAATGATCTATATATACAAGTGTACAAGAGAATGTTTCTATAACGAACATGAGAGAGGAAATAGAAACATCTTGTAGAGAGAAAGAGAAAGTTTCCATAACGAACAAGAGTTTATGGAAACATTACAAAAAGGAGTGACCATTAGAAAAAATATGGAAGAGAGAGTAAATTAGAAACTATCTAATATCTATTATCGTAATACCCTACCTTAATGGTCAATCTATCTTCAAAAAAATGAAAATTTGATGTCCTCAAAAAGCGTAAAGGCAGGCTCGGGTTGATCAAAGAGGTCTGCAGGTTCTGCAATGTTGGCCTGTGGCTGGGATTTGAGGCAGCTGATCATCAGTAACTGAAAGCTTGATGAGCATAACCGCTTCACAATTACGATCATCAAACTGGACTTGAGTTGCATCGACAGTGGTAGGACGACTCTCGGTACCTTGATTAAGTGCCTCAAGGCGACGATATTAAAAAATCGTCAACATGTGCTGCTTCCAGGTGTTGTAGTTCTTGCCATTGAAACGCTAACTGCCTTCCAGCATAAGATTGGTGACAAATGCCATTGCACGTTTTTCAATGAAAAAGCGTGAAAAAATAGAGATGGCACAAAGTTCGAGGCAGATTGACGGAAGACCCAGAAAAATTGAAAAGACACCCAGAGAAGAGCACAAAAAACCCAGATAGAATTTGCTATCAAATTCTAAATCCATTGGCTCGGAAAATGAGGCACAGAAAATGATGCACCCAAAAAAAAGCGAGATTGATCCAGTTGAGATCTACAGAAACCCACCAAGAATCTGCAATTCGTTATTCAAGACGACATAGAATCTGAGAGTTTCGAATGAAACCCTAGCCACAGAAAAAAAAATATCAGAATAATTGCAGAGATGTGTAAAAATGGCGGATTTAGTGCAGGGTGCCACCATATAGAGGGTTGTTTTTGCCAAGGAGCAGCTCAGGAGTGAAAAACGACCTTGATAGAGGTCGAAAAATGCTGGAGAAGGTCGAAGTCGTGCAGAATGACCTGCACAAAACACGAGTTGCAGAAAATGTGAGTGTTTGTAGTGCGATTTGCAGCAAAAAATGTCAACAAAAAACACCACAAATCTTCCACGATTTGCAGTAAAAGCAATGTCGACCAGCAGCAAAATACTCACACTAAAATGTCCACGAAAACCCTAGTCGGGTTTTGCAAAAATCAAATGACGCTGAAACTCTAGACAGGTTTGTGAGGAAAGAAAAAGATGCTAATTGTGAACACATTCACGTAAAAAGCTTCGAAAATCTTGAACTAGTAATTTCAAAAAGAAATTAAAGATTTTCGAAGAGGCCAGGAATTTGCTCTGATACCAAATTATGGTAAAATAATGAATGTGTTATTAAACAAAGATCAAGAATGATCTATATATACAAGTGTACAAGAGAATGTTTCTATAACGAACAGGAGAGAGGAAATAGAAACATCCTGTAGAGAGAAAGAGAGTTTCCATAACGAACAGAAGGAGTTTATGGAAACATTACAAAAAGAAGTGACCATTAGAAAAAGAGGGAAGAGAGAGTGAATTAGAAACTATCTAATATCTATTATCGTAATAATTTATGCATTGGGAATCGCATGCATAGACAACAATCAATTAGGTTTTTGGTCGTAGCAACTCAAAAGGTTGATGATGGATTTCTTTCAAAATTATATTGCTTCAGTAGTGTGTTTGTAATCATCTTTTCAAAATCTATGACATTAATAAAGGTAAGATATTTCCTGTATTTTGTTTAGATACAAATCTCTCACATATTTCAGTAAGAGTGTCTTTATTGTGTTTCTATAGCGAAAATTCAACTCTTAATATTATATGCACTCATTGCTCATGATGAAAAACAAATTTTTGCAATCAATTAAACCAAACACGAAATCAAATTACTATTAAACTCATGGTTAGATCATTTTAGTGGTACCAGAGCCACAAAACCTGCCAATCTATGGGGTTTATCAGTGCATGACATAGATTTCAGTTGCATTTCAATTTAGAAGTAGTTAATGAAGAGGGTTACCGTTGCATGTTATTTCCGAGCTTTCCTGGTTATTGGATTTGCATTGCATGTTAGTATAAAATGATTCTATGCACCTTAGAGTGGTAGGACCAATAGATGTTACACCAGAAGCAGGTCAGGACAACAAGCAGAATTTGAGGGTAACACCATTGTTAAAGAAATGGGTGAGAGGAGAGCAAAAAGCCCACCAAGGGATATGAATAATCGGCTTAACGATTTCTTGACCACCTTTGCCCAACAACAACAAGTGTTACAACAATTTCAGGATCGTATGATTACAACCATGGGTCAATTGAGAATGGACCGTTCTAGATCAAGAAGGTCAAGTAGTGAGCACAACAGAAGTGATGTTGGGCATGGAATTCAAGATAGAGCAGCTTCTAATGCTGATAGGACAGCGAATACAAGGTCTGATCGACCACTACTTCCTACATTTTTACCCAGGCAAGTTGAAAGAGAAACAATTCCAGAGGTGGAGGAAGAAGAAATTGATATTACAATGGATGTCATGGTAGCCTATGATGATTACAGGAACCTCCCACCTGATGTAAGACACTTGATGAATTTAAATCAGTTTATGAATTGGCGGAAAGACAAGGCTAGGTACCATATGGAAAGGCAAAATGGGAGGCCTAGACGGCAAGTCAGGCAAGGCACTCACCCTGCAAAGTTTAAGGATGCATTAAACAAAGTTTTTCTATCGACATTTGATGGGAGCAGAAAGATAATAGCCAGGTCATGGGTACATATATTAGATACATTCCTAGCGCTTAAACCCATGGAGGAAGATAAGGCCATATAGTTTGGTACAATGCACCTGGAGGGGGTGGCGTATGACTGGTGGCACCACAGACTAATATCTCAAGAACATGCCATGAAAAACAAGCTGATTACCTATTTTGACAGGAAAGATGTAGAGGTTTATTACAAGGAATTGGCTCAACAGAAATAGGTGGGACATGTGGAAACGTACATTAACAAGGTCCAGAAGATTTCAGTCATGGTTCCTGATATGCCACAAAAGTGAGTCACAATATTTGTTGTAAGACTAAGTGATACATTGAAAGGACTGGTCAAGGCTCATAGGCCTAATACACTAGATGATGCCATTGGGTTAGCTCTTGATCTTGACGTTACACCCTCTTATCAGCCACAAAAGAAAAGTTTCAGCCCATGGAAATCTGATAAAAAAAGTTTTAATCAGCAAAAGAACACACCTCCCATAGTTGATTAGGAGTCAAGGAATGAACTGAGAAGGAGGAAGCTATGCTTTTCTTGCAAGGAGCCATGGGAGCCTGGACATCGTTGCCTTGGTAAAGGCAAAGCACATTTAATTGAGGTAATATCCAATGGTGAGGATCAAGATGAGTGAGATGCTAGCTCTGATGAGGATGACGCACAAGGGGATTAACCTCAATAGATATAACTGGAGGATACAACAGCCAAAGAGACTCCACACATTACCACTTCATCTGGAGTTCCTTGCAGCCATCCTTTCCAGCTAAAAGGTGTCCTTAATGGGCAACATATGGTTTGTTTAGTAGACAG
This sequence comes from Thuja plicata, assembly GCA_018584345.1. Classification (NCBI taxonomy): domain Eukaryota; kingdom Viridiplantae; phylum Streptophyta; class Pinopsida; order Cupressales; family Cupressaceae; genus Thuja; species Thuja plicata. Next base: position 500,814 of record MU224507.1, read on the forward strand.
TGGAGCTACGTATAATTTTATTGATGAGGGGTTGGTGATGAAACACGAGCTTTAGGCTGAGGAGTTTCAAGGAATCAGTGTCATAGCTTCAAATGATTTTCTATTGAGTTGCACTAGAGTAGTTCCCTAGCTGAGTATATAGATTGGAGATAACACATTGACAAGGGATTTTTATGTGCTTGGGCTGAGCAATGTGGATGCTATTGGGGCTTCAGTGGTTAGAGTCACTTGATTTGTATGTTTAGGACTTTAAACAGATGCAGTTGGAATTCATGATTGATGGCAAGAACACTGTGCTAAAGGCTATGGCATATGGTGGTTCTCGAGTGGTTTCAACAAGGAGGATGGAGGCTCTATTCAAGCATGATGATGTGGAATGGGTAGCCTAGTGTTTTGTATCCAACAAATCTTTCCCCTTTAGTGAGCCACAGTTTCGTAATGATATCCTGACAGTGCTGGATAAGCATAGTGCAATGTTTGGAGATATTCCTCTTGGTCGACCACTTGATCGTGGGTTTGAACGTGGAATTGAGCTTGAGGAGGGTGCAAAGCCAGTTATCACTATGCCCTACACACACCCGCACCACTTTAAGGAGATTGAAAAAACAATAAAGGAAACATTGAAAATGGGTCACATAAGCCCTAGTTCCAACCCCTTTGCTTCATCGGTTATTTTGGTAAAAAAGGATGGTACTTTGCGTATGTGCATAGATTATAGGGCCTAACAAGAGGATCATAAAAAATAGGTACCCCATTCACAGGATTGATGAGCTTCTTGATGAGTTACGCGGGGCTGTGTACTTCTCTAAAATTGATCTTCGTTCAGGCTATCAATAGATTAGTGTCCAGGAAGAAGACATACATAAGACTGCTTTCCGTTGTCACTACAAACACTTTGAGTTCCTTGTCATGCTATTCAGACTCACAAATGCTCTAGCAACATTTCATTCCTACATGAATCACACATTCCGTGAATAGTTGTGGAAGTTTGTTCTAGTTTTCTTTGATGATATATTGATATACAACGAAAGGTGGAGCGATTATTTGCAACATTTGGATGTGGTTTTGAGTATCATGGAAGTACAATCGCTATATGCAAAGGCTTCCAAATGTGAGCTCGGGATGACTGAGATTCTTTAACTGGGACATGTTATTTGAGTTGATGGTGTTAAGGTACACCAGGAGAAAATACAAGCAATTTTAGACTGGCTGCCTTCAAAGGATATATCAGAGTTGAGAGGTTTCTTGGGTTTGTGTTGCTACTATAGGAGATTTGTGCGAGGCTTCTCATAGTTGGCATCACCCTTGACATATCCTACTAAGAATGGTACATTTCATTGGTCTGATGAGGCATGGGTGACATTTGGTAAGCTCAAGGAGGTCATGAGCACATGTCCAGTGTTGGCTTTACTTGACTTCAAACAACCATTTGTTGTTGAGTGTGATGCATCAGGTCAGGGAATTGATGCAGTCTTGATGCAGAATAGGCACCCTATTGCATTCGTGAGCAAGAAACTTAGAGATCCAGAGAGATTGTACTCCACTTATGGCAAGGAGATGCTAGCTATCATGCAAGCACTAGCCAAGTTTAGACAGTATCTAGTGGGTACAAAATTTGTTGTCTGGACTGATCATAACAATCTTAAGTATTTCCTGTAGTAGAAGGATCTGAATGAACGACAACAAAAGTGGGTAAGCAAAAGTCAAGCATATGAATTTGATATGGAGTATGTTAAGGGAAAAAAGAAGGTTGTGTTGATGCTCTTTCTAGGAAACCCACCCTCTACTCTCTCACTGAGATTTCAGCTGACTGGAATTCTCAATTGTTGACTGACTATACCAAAAATACTTTTGCCTCTGGTTTGATTGATGGAAGGGTACAAGTTGACAATAATTCTATTGTTGATGATATTATTTATTATAAGAACAAAATTTATCTTTTACTAGGTTCTAAATTGAAGGACAAGATTATGAGGGTGATGCATGATACCCCTCTATTAGGACATCCAAGTTTCTTCAAAACATGTCATGTAATACGAGAGAGATTCTCTTGAAAGGGACTAAAGGATGGTGTATTGCAATATGTCAGAGAGTGTTTGGCTTGTCAGTAGAATAAGTTAGAACACACCTTTCCTGCAAGCCTACTTCAACCATTGCCAATTCTTGAACAGAAGTGGGAAGGAATATCCATGAACTTCATTACATGACTTCCACGAGTTTAGGGGAGAGATCACATCTTTGTAGTTGTGGGCAGGTTAACAAAGTATGCACATTTCTTTGCCATTTCCATGGATTATTCAACACCTCAAGTTGCAGATTTATTTTTCAGAGAGTTGTTCAGGTTGCACGGACTCCCTAAGACCATAGTTAGTGATCGGGACAGCTGGTATCTCAGTATGTTTTGGTAGGAGTTGTTCTGATTGACAGGTACAAAATTGACACCAAGCACCAGCTATCATCCTCAAACCGATGGTCAGACATAGATAGTAAATAAATGGGTTGAGGGTTATCTTCGCAATTATGTTTCAAGACAGTAGCGTGGTTGGATCAGATGGCTTCATTTAGGTGAGTATTGTTACAATACCACCTTTCATATGTTGATTGGCATGTCACCATTCAGGGCCTTATATGGGTATGATGCTCTATCATTTGTGGATTTGGCATTTGATGATAGCAAGGTTCCCTGTGCGAAGGAAACACCGCAAATTATCAGCATATCCTTGGGACATTGAAACATAACATTCAGTATGTTCAGAATCAACATAAAATGTATGTAGACAAGCATACAGTTGAGAGATCATTTGAGGTTGCGGCTTTAGTTTTCTTGCGTCTACTACCATACAGGCAATCCACACTGAAGAAGAGTGGTGCAAGAAAACTAAAACCACGTTTCTATGGGCCTTACAGGATACTGAGGAGAGTTGGAGAGGTTGCATATGAGCTGAAACTATCGGAAGGTAGCAAAATACATAATGTGTTTCATGTTTCATGCCTCAAGAAGGCATTGGGCCAATACACAGTTGCATTGCCAAAGCTGCCCCCATTTGATGAGGAAGGGAATTGGTACCTAGTTCCTAAAGGTATTGCTGATTGGAGAGAGAGAAAGATGAGAAACAAGGTGGTCCGAGAATATCTGATAAAATGGAAGGACTTTCCGGTTGAGGATGCTACATGGGAAGGTGAACATGTTTTGCAACATCCCAATTTGCGATCGCAAGAGGACCAACAATCCCGGGAAGGGAGGACTATAATGTCCCCTCCTGCTTGATGATTAAACTAGTTGAATTTTTCTAACTTCTCCTATTCCCGAAGGTTAGAAAATTAAATTGAATAATAAGAGAATAATGAGAATAATTAAGTATTAAGAGTAAAAAGCTTAAGTTAAGTTGTGATATTAAGTATTCACTTATATTATAAAAGGGGCCCCATTTAAGTTATGACTAACTTCTTGTAGAACCCTTACCATGTTGGCCACTTAATTAATAAAAGACAATATTATTAAATGCCCAAGTCTAAAGACAAGAAATATGGAGGAGGTCAAATGCTTTTTGGGTGTAGATTTATTTATAAAGGCATCAATGGGTTTGAAGAATCGTTATGTACCTTTTGAAGTTTGTTTTCTCTGCAAGAAATCAAACCCCCTTGCTTTATCAGGACGTAGCCCCTGGAAGCTTGAGCTTGGATGCAACCCGAAGCCTTTCATGGACGGATAGCATTAATTCTGATTACAGTTTCATGGTCTCCAAATTCAGAAGAAAAGAGCCGATTCAATTAAATTCAGTGGTAGCTAAATCTGATTTAACACGCCAAGGGTTTGAAGCTCGAACTCCTAGTTCATAAACGTATGTAATGATCCTAACCGGCTGTTTGAAAAAAAAGGATTGCAAAAGAATCTGAATTCTGAAAACAATGCTTTGCTAACTCTTGCAAGGTAAACAATTGTAACTTCCTCTTTGTTCCACTTCTCAGTATATGAAAGAGAAATGCATGAACATATATCTACTAAACTTCTAACGCTGAATATTTTCCAAAAGATTGGTAACAGAGACAGAGTTCAAATGGTTCACATTATATTGATATTGAATGGACAAATATATAAATTCTCAGTTCAATCATAACTCGAACTTCAATCCCAATTCAGTCTTAGTATGCCACATTCATATACACATAAAAGAACTCAAATCGAAATCATGCACCTGATAACTGAGATGTCTGGAGTAGATTGCAGCAGTAAATGGCTGTGTTGAAGGATTGGATGGGTGCCGTTATCAGCTCTGGAAGGTTGCAGACACCACGATAGTGCGCCTTCCTCCCACAGAACTGTGCTTTATGTAAATACTGTGCACTGCCTGCACCCTCCGCAACACTCCCACGTTGAATCCTGATGTACAGGTGGTTGGCGTGACGTTTAGTATATCCAGCTTACGACATCCAGTTTCACCGTTTCACTACCCTGGACGGAGTCACACAATTATCTCTTAGCTCCCCGTGGGAAAGAAGCTGACTGTTGTGCGTGATGTTTTCTCTTAGCCCAACCGTAGCACAGGCAGTAGACTTGGACCCGTGGTGTAGGAGTCGACTTGGGCCGTAGTGCCAACCGTGTTCGTGGAGATGTTTAATGATGCCCGACTCGGCTTTGGGGATTGACGGGTACCATCGGTATGACCCGTATTGTAACATCTACTTTCGTGTTCTTTGCTATAAGTCCAACCACCGTCTAGAGGTCTCTTCCCGGAGATGTCTTCCCTTGTGCTTAGACGTTTACACAATGTCAGCTGCTGGGATTATATATCAAGGTTGAGAGCTCACTTTCTGTACCTTCCAGTTACGACTGGTGACAACAATGGAGTCCTTCACAAATCGATAACAAGCTTTCCCGACGATGCCTCCACACATAGATAACAATTACTTCGAAATTTGATATTCTTAGAACCAATGTGTTGAGCTAACATTCACAAATTCTGGAAGTACCTATCTTCTTGTTTGCTGGGTTTAATATGCAGAATGTAATACTGAATTCATTTACTTACTGATTGAGCTCAAATGTGAAATTTGTATAATCTCACCATTGAAGGAGATGCTGGGGCTACGTCCAACCTCTCAACTTTCTCAAGGGGCTACGTCCTCAAGAAAAACCAGTCACGAATGCAACCAGAGATTTACCTTTCTTTTTGTTTGTAATATTCATAGTGCTTTTCCCAGGGAGTACCTTTTTCTTATATAACCTCGAAGTGAGGGAAAAGACTAAAAACTAAGCAATGTGGGATAAAAGCACTCACTTAAGTCACTTAAGTTAGTTTTTAATATAAAGTAAAAGTCATAAAGTGACTTTATAATATCACTTTATAAAATGAAGTGACTTAACTTTAGCAAAAGGGGCCCAAATAATAAATATTCACCCACTGAAGCCTGCGGCTGGCTGGCATCCTTTGAAAGAAGCCATTAGCCTATTCGGATGGGGAGATAGACTAATCAGGCGCCATAATGGCCTACTACGGAGAAGGGGACATTGCAGTCCTCCCTTCCCGGGAATTGCTTGCCCTCAAGCAATCTCAACGCAGGATGCTGCAGAATAGACTCACCCTCCCATGTGGCATCCTCGATAGGTAAGTCCTTCCATCGAATCAAATACTCCCTGATAGCTCTGTTCCATAGTTTCCTTTCTCTAATCTCAATCACCTCAGCTGGAACCAAAACCAATTTACCTTCCTCATCAAGCAGGGTAATCCAACTGAAGGGACTATTTGCTGTCCAATCGCCTTCTTGAGGCAAGACACGTGAGAAACATTATGAATCCTGCTATTTGCTGGTAGCTCGAGCTCGTAAGCCACCTCACCAACCCTCCTGGAGATGCGGTAGGGACCATAAAATCGGGGCTTGAGCTTTTCTAACCCACTCTTCTTTAGAGAACTCTGCCTGTACGGCTGAAGACGAAGGTAAACCATGTCCCCTGACTCAAAGTTCCGCTCTATCCGATGCCGATCAACATACATCTTTTGCTGATTCTGTGCCCTCTGAATGTTCTCCCTAAGAGACCTAAGAATATCCTGATGATCCTGTAGCCAATCTCTCGCAATCGGTGCCCTGCTGTCCTGTAGAGCCAAGTCTATAAAAGATAGTGGCTCACTGCCATAAAGAGCCTGAAATGGTGACATGCCGATGGTCATGTGATATGTGGAGTTGTAGCAAAACTCCCCCAAATACAACCATTTAATTCATGCCCTCTATTGCCCCGCTACATAATTCCGGAGATAACCTTCCACCCATTTGTTCACAATCTCCGTCTAGCCATCTGTCTGTGGGTGGTAACTGGTGCTTGGAGTCAACTCGGTGCCTGCCAATCTGAATAACTCCTGCCAAAAGGTGTTGAGGAATTTACTGTCTCAGTCGCTCATAATGGTCTTGGGGAGACCATGCAACCTGAAAATCTCTTGAAAGAATAATTCAGCTACCTGTGCGGTTGACCAGTTTGCTGTGATAGCGAAGAAATGAGCAAACTTGGAAAGTCTGTCCACTACCACAAAAATGCTATCCTTGCCCTGTACTCTCGGCAAACCAGTAATAAAATCCATCGAAATACCTTCCCACCTTTGTGCTGGGATGGGGAGGGGCTGCAATAAGCTAGACGGATGCTCGTGCTCGGACTTGTTCTGCTGACAAGTCTGGCATTCTCTGACATGCTGAAGGACATCGTCCTTGAGGCCCTTCCAAGAGAATCTCTCTCTAACCTGCTGGTAGATTTTATAGAAACCTGGATGTCCTGCTATGGGTGCATCGTGAATAACATTCATTACTTTAGCTTTGAGCTTAGAACCAGGCACTAGATAGATCCTATCCTTATAGAAGATAATATCATCGATTACCTTATACCTGCTATCGGGAAGCTGACCATCCAAAATATGACAGGCTTGAGTACTTTTAGAATACTCAACCAGCAAATGAGATTTCCAATCTACGGAGATCTCTGATATAGCACAAGCTGCTATTGGGGGTCTCCTGGAAAGTGCATCAGCCACAATGTTATTTTTCCCCCTGACATACTCAATGTCAAAATCATATGCTTGAATTTTACTGACCCACTTTTGCTGTCTTTCATTCAACTCTTTCTGTTCTAGGAAGTAGCGCAGGCTATTGTGGTCTATTTTAACTGTAAACTTGCCACCCACTAGATACTGTCTGAATTTAGCCAGGGTGTGCATAATGGCAAGCATTTCCTTGTCATAAGTAGAGTACAACCTTTCATTGTCCTTAAGTTTCTGTTGTGAGGTTTTCACACATCGCCCCAAAGAATTTGGGGACCCCCATTTTTTTGAGCAAAGCCTTGACAATTTTTCCTGGATCCGGGAGTTTGGGTGCCTTAGCAAATTTTGGGCGATGCAGAGGTCTTGAAATGAAAATTTTACACCTTGGATGGTTCGAGCGCCTGGGAGGGTATAGCTTATTTTCACCTTGCGCGGAAACTTGGTTTTCCTAAGCGGTCGATTTTGTCTCCAGGCCAAACGAAATTCAATAGGAACATTTTCTTCAATTGTTATAATGATATTTGGCGGGATAAAATTGCAAATTTTGGACTTAGATGAATTTTTTGAAAATTGATGAAATTGAAAAACTCGAACATTTTCGAAATTTAATTGTGAAATTGGATATTTTTGGGAAAATCTTGTAAATTTTTGGTGGTGAAAATGGAAATTAAATGAAAATTTAAAATTGCCAAATGAAATTAAATTGCTAATTGATTTTGGATTGCAAAATTAAAAAATAAAATTGCCAAATGAAATTAAATTGCTAAATGATTTTGGATTGCAAGTAATAAAAAAAATTAAATTGCCAAGTGAGATTTTCGAAATTTTAAATGGGAAAAAGGAGTAAATGAAAATTGGAAATTATTTGAATTATTATTGGCTTGCAATTTTCGATTTTAGATTTGGTTGCCATGACTAAACGCATTAAAATTATATTTTTGGGCTGAGTGTTGGTAATTTGGAAATTTAATTTGGGCCCCTTTGTGTGTTAAATTCAATGTATTTTAAGGCCTAAGAGGTGTGAAATTCAAGGTAGGTTATTGGGTCCACATTGGGGAAGGTTTAAAGCTATATTAGAGGCCTACATGACTTTTTTTCAAATTTTCAATTTTAGGGCCTTTGATAATTTCGGATTTGGCTAATTTAAACTAGGCTGGCCCAATTTTTTTAAATTAAAATTAAATCCCCTAGGGCTGTGCGATTTATTTCATTTAATTCATGTTTGTTTTGGCAATTTTTTAATTTAATTTTTTTTTCTCCTAGAAAGTCGGCCCTGCTTTTTTGGAGGGAAAATCAGTATAAAGGGGGGGCCTTCCTCCTCATTTCTTCACTCATCCTTCCCCCTTTATCTTGGCAGGGAATTTTGGAGCGAAAATCAGAGCAGAGAGGCAGCGAATTTGAGGGCTGCAAATTGTGCCTTAGCTGCAATTTTCCAAGGGCAGAAATTTCCGAATTTGTCCCAAGGAGGCTGCAAGGAAATCTGGGGCTGATGCTAAGATTTTTTGAAGTTGGAGGCTGCTATTTTGTAGCAGCAAAAACATCAGAAATTGCAAAATTTGTCTTGGAGGACTTGCGAAAATTGTCAGGGGAGGCTGCTGAAATCATAGAAAATTTCCAGATTTGTCAAGGAGAGCTACAAATTTGTTCTTGGTGCTGCGAATTTTTGGGTAAGGACTGTAGATTTTTTTTTTTTGAATATTGTCTTTTTCTTTGGTGGAGTTGTCTTCCTCATTGTTGGTTAGTAGAGGAGGATCTTCAATTTGAAGAGAAGGCTGGTTCATAAAGCAGAATTTTTCCTTGTTCTTACTTGGTTCTTTTCCCATTCCTTGCTTGCATCATTCGTCCATCACTTCATCATTTCATCTAGGGCTTGAAGTTGGGAGATATAAGTGTAGTTTTCATCTAGGATCTGGAGAAAGGAGAATAAGTGGTAGTCCCACCCCTAGGAACGAAGTTGGGAGATATAAGTGTAGTCCATCTCATAAGTTTTCGAAGAGGCAGAAATAAGTGTAGTTCCATCCCTAGGCGAAGAGGCAGAGATAAGTTTAGTGTGATAGGAATTGAAGAGGTAGAAATAAGTGGTAGTTCCATCCCTAGGATTGGAGGGGCAGAGATAAGTGTAGTTCCATCTCACTGTAGAAAGAAGAGGTAGAAATAAGGGTTAGGATGGCAGATGCTAGTGCAAGCAAGAACCCAAGG
>MU224507.1:544629-577347 GCA_018584345.1 Thuja plicata
TCATCATTTCAATGATGTTTATTTAGATCAATTATTATAAAGAGAAAATAAATAATATGTATATTAATATATATTAGTGATGGTTATTATTGTCATATATATCAATTATTTATTTTCTCATAATATCTTTTTATCTGATCGAAGCTATAAACATCAACAATATCGATCTTTCAATTTGATTTATATTGCAAAGGTTTAGAATAGATTTCATTTCCTATAATTAATATATCATGTTTAAATGTAAGTTTTTAAGTTTCTATAAGCTAAGGTTTTTAATGCCCAGATTTTGGGGCATGACATCCCCCCTGCCCGGAAACTTGTCCCCTCGTCCCGTCGACCCCCCGTCCCCCAGGGCGGTGTAACTATGATTTTCTCTTTCAAGATGTCAATTTTTAATTTAATACATTTTGTAATTGAATTTAAAAAAAAGAAAAAAACAATGTTTCTTTAAGATATTTTAATTTACATACTTTCTAAGTTGCCAAGTATTAGTTGAGTTTTTGCCAAGTTGAAAATTTTGGGCTTGCCGAGTACACTCCAAGTCGGAGTTTGCGAACTATGATTCATACTCTTCAAAATATGAAAACATGCATAGATAATTACACCTCCAAATCTGCTTTCCATTCCTTCAAAAACTTACAAGCCAGCGTCCAGAATTACTAAAACAAATAGCTGCATAGAAATTAACATGTACTATGTTGTTTTGGTATGTTACAACTTCCTCAGTCCTTTGAAAAACTGCTGTAGCCCTTACATCCTTCTATTTTGCTCCTATCTTTATATTAATTCAGGTAACAATCTAATCTTCCAAAATCAGCTTCAATTACAAAAAGCATCATTATCGCTTATAAGGACAAGATGGAAGATAAGTCTAAATCACTAATACAAATTTACACTTTATTAGACTTATTAAGCTAAATAAAATACTTTCACATTACTCCATGAAAATGAAATGCAAAACAGACTAACGCGAACCACTTAAACCTTAACAAATTCATATTGAACCTATTTGAGGTTCCTTTTTAAGCTAAAAATTCGACATAGACCAAATCCTCAAATTTTTTGCACAAATGGTTGTGCTTAACTGTGTGGATAAAGGAGTATGTATTCCAAATCTTGTTCAACGGAAGAACAACTCACAGCTTGTTGAAATGGCATACACATTTGATACAAAATTTACAACTATAATATAGATTATAATACATAGCAGCAAAAGAAAAACAAGAAAGTGAAAAAGTAACGAATGCATACTTGAGATGGCATTTTTTTTCAGGAGGCTGAAGGTAAATAGGCCCTTGGCAATATATGTACCACCATTCATGAGTGTTTTTGTTGCAGTTTTCTTAAAGAGCACAAACATCATGATTCCGTGAAGATATAAAATTGGAGAAGTTTGTAAATGTGGCTTGTGACTTCTGTTGATTTGTCACAGACATTTGAATCTCCTAGGCCTTCGTGTAGATTTCTTTGATCCTCTCTGGCTCTGTAATTGTGGAAAATAATCAGATAATAATAGCAGAACATGATTTATGGCTGGGCAGATTTTACTAAAATTGACGCAATGAGTGGCTAACTTCTCATATAATGTGTGAAGAACCTGACTAGTTTGTAGTTTGAGGACACTGAAAACCTCTATCCTTTTCCTTTATAAGCGTGTATTAAAATACCAGATTAAGTATTTCCTTATCAATTGAAATTGTAGTTTTGGAATAACATAATTTAATGACTGATGGTATAATATGAAAGCCTGAATTACAGAATTCATTCCTTATTCATTTATTGTGCTGAAAGCAATACAACTTGTCTATCATGTAATTATCCTTTGCAAATTAGAGAAAACATGAAAGGAACCTGATTTTTATTCCACCACCATGAGTCGCTGTCCACAGATAACAGCATATGTGTTGAAATTGAGCTGGAGATGGCCCTCCACCAGTCTGCTACCCGCGTGGAGTAATCTTTCTCTCTTTGGCGGCGCTGAAACCACCCTTGCTGGCTCCCGCGTGGAGTTCTGCACTACCCGCGGTTACAACTCCTTCACAGGTCGTCGCGTGAGTCTGTGAGGATGCCGCGTGGCTTTCTTCTACCCGCGGCCTGCAGTTAGCGGCTGTAGTAATCAGCCCGCAATAGTTCTGCTGGATCCGCCCCACAATAATGAAGAACGGTCTGACACCACCCGCCACGCTGGAGACTAAGGCAATTTGCAGCTTGCCAATCGAATCCAACTTCGATTCAATCCCAATCAGTATCCTTCAGCTGAAAAACGCACCCTCAGTGTGCTTATACATTTCCAGAATTCTAAATTTCTTCAATCGTATACAACAGCACGATGAAGATCGATTGATCATACAACAGGGATCAATCTAAGATTAGTACGAGAAGAATCAGTCTTCTGTAACTAATTTGACCCTTTTAAATCAGCAAGGGCTTAGACAATTAGAGATATTTCTCCAGACCAAGTTTTTATAAAATATAATCGATGATGAACTTCACAAATGAGCCCGAATATATAACTCCTCGAATGCAAGAGTTTCTAAAAACCATTTCCAGTTAACTAGTCTTCAATATGTCAACTTCTAAAAGCATTATAATAATAAATTATTATTATTATAATAATATAGTCAATTTATTAATTAATAACATATTGTCATTAATTAATATCAATTATGCCTCTGATGACGATTCCTGCATCCATTGTTAAAATAGCTGATCAACCTGGTCTTCAACTGCACTGCCAGAAATAGTAACTGGCCTCCAACTGACTTACTATAAATAGTAAGTCCAGAAATAGAAAGTCCAGAAATAGAATCTGAACGCTGAGACCCTCAAAACATACTGTCAACTCACGAGGGTCGTGCTGATGAGTTGACCATATTCAGGTTCCCAGAACCTGCTAATTCGGGGACATCACATAATGGCAGTTTTGTAGAACTCATGTAAATTGAGAATAACCTTCTAGACTGATTTTGCCCTATATTCAACAGCAGGGCTATCTTCTGTTCCTATTGCAATGCACAAAAGCCTTACCTAATGGAAGGTGATGAAAAATATAAGTGTTTTGAAGAGGTGTTCAAATCCCTTATTAATACATTTATTTTATTTGTTTCGAAAATCAACTAAACTCACCCAAAACTTGGAAAACTCCGCAAGTTTATGATGTATGATATCAACATTGGCGTCTCATCAATACTCTTAACCGTTAATTAGTTATCCTATATGGATAACTCATTGCTCTGCAAGCTTGCATACATCCATACGCTGGCTTGCTTCCTCCTGCATGCACCCATCTTGTTTGGCATAAAAACTTACCAATGGTGGGGCCTTTTTTTTGTCCTGAGGTGACTTGTCTTGTGGCTTTATTTTTTCCTCATCATTGTCTTCTTACTAACAAATGAACTCTCTTTTGCTATATTAAATTCTTTATTCATCAGTGCACTTCTTAATGGAACACTAACCTTACATTTCCTTCCTCTGTTATTTGTTAAGTTTATAACAAGAACAATATCAATACAAGTATTTACTTATGAATTTGCTACATTTTAAGTACATGCACACACATACACGTACATGCATAACATATGTATATGTATATATACACACATACATATCTATACTTGTGTGTGTGTGTGTGTGTAGAGAGAGAGAGAGAGAGAGAACATTGATGTTAAACTATATTACTCATATACATAACCTATATGCATGCTGATATTTGTAACATTCAGGGAGTTGCAGAATAGGAAAGATTGTGATGGCAGCAGCAGCAAATCACCTTACTCCTGTCACCTTAGAACTTGGTAGAAAATGCCCAGTCATTGTTGACCCAACAGCTGATTTAAAGGTGGGTTTGGTTACTGGATTAAAATACGAATTGACTAGTTAAACTTTGTAATAACTTATAATTGACTCGCCTCACTTAATTGTTTAATGTTATTCATAAAAGTTGGTAATTCTGTTGTCTATCCTAAGGTTACAGCAAGACGAATTGTAGCTGGCAAGTGGGGAAGTAATAATGGACAAGCATGCATTGCTCCAGATTACATTATCACTCTGGATTTTTTTGCTCCTAAATTGGTATGCCTTGTCAAGTCGGTGATTGAAGGTATCGGATTTAGAAACTCTTGGACTCTTTCCTTTTCATTTCAAAAGAGATGAAATTCTCTTTGATGACTTCCTTGCAGATAGATGCTCTGAAAAGTACACTGGAGAAATTTTTCGGAAAGGATGCATTTCAAACCTCAGATATGTCCCGAATTGTCAATTTAAACAATTTTTCACGTCTAACAAGGCTTCTGGATGATCCAAAGGTGTCAGACAAAGTCATCTACGGGGGTCAGCGCAATGAGAAAAAATTGTAAGATTTTAATTGAACATTTATTTTCTTCTTTTGATATATTGATCTTGAGAAGTTGGATCTTTTCCCTTGTCATTTAGAGGACTATGCTCAAACAAATGCTTACAAAATTCTATTTCACCAGTATTGTTGATGCTTATCAGGGATTATTAAACAATATATAGATTTTTGGGCCCTTACGGCTTCATGATATTTCTACTCTATGGTTTGGATTTGTCTTCCTTTGCTTACACTTGTGGCCATTAAAAAAAATAATCACAAACATTAAATGCTCCAAAACATGCGTACATAATTCCTATAGAACGAGCAACTTTTAGGACGCTCTAATCATCATGCTTGCTAGATACATCTAATGATCCCCATAAATGAGCATGGGCCACTTGGAGATTTCAGGATGCTCAAAATTGCCGTATAAGACAAATTATTCCTCTTGTAGCAACTTTCATGGCATGAACAAATTAAAAATATTGGATAACAAGCAATGCATGCTGACATTATTTGCTATTTTGTTTTTATCAATGGAGTATTTATGAAATAAAGCTTTATGACTGAAACTCAGGTTAAATGTTGAGATGCGGAGTTGGAAAGCCTTGGACTTACTAAAATATGACTTGAGAAAAACTCATCTAGTTCTAAAATAAAGATTGCAAAAACTGGAGAAAACTTAAGTGAACTTGGTAAGAATACCATGAGCATTACTATTATACATAAAAATACCTGAAATTTTGAATATTCTGAACATTTTCTACTCCTAGTTTTAAATCAAGTTCTGAGTAATCTCAAGGCTAAACCTTGCATTTTTTTTTCGGCAATTCTGAGTTGTGAACATCATGAAGTGATATAAATGAAACTCACTATAGATGCATAATTCCTCCACTATTTGCTAGCTCACCTATCGTAGATCAATCCTCTATAGGGCATCAAATGCCCTTTTGAAGGATCCAGAAACAGTCATGTGTCCTCTCAAAGAGCTCATATTTATTTGTCTCCTTAAAAGATGGTTTTAAAAAGATGAAAAATGAATTGGTTTAGAGGTGTGTTCATAGCTGAAATTTCAGTCAATTACCGCTTATTTGCTTCATAGGCTAGCTGATGGGTACTGTTATTTAATTTCAACAATAAATCCTCTATTAAATCAAGATTGTCAGGTTAATAATGTCTTTTTGTAAGACTACAGAACTCTTTTAAGGCATCCAATTCAGACTTTCTATCAAAAAATCCTTTCTTCTGTGGGAAAGAAGCAGATTATAATGCCCGAGACTGAGGGAGATTGACTTGTCAGAACGAATGCATCACGATGAGTATGTTAAAATTTGTATATAAAATAGTCAAGAGGTAAGTGACTTAAACATAAGAATTTATCATTTATGTATCTATGCTAGAGTAAAATTGAGGTTTTCTTTGGTAATTTTGAGAAAAAAGAGATGCGTTGACTGTTGGCTTAACACTTAGTGGCGTAGTCTCATATGTCGGGTCAGAATTTCAAAAGTTCTGAAGCATCAACAAGTTTCACAAATCTTGTGAATAAAAAATATAGATGCACCATCCAAACATACACGTTCAACTTTCAAAAATGGACAGAAAGTTGCCATTGTGAAGAGAAACTGAGTTGGTGATTAATGTGGACATTGAAGGCCTGGATGTAAACTCACGATGGGAAAAACAAGACTCAGATACTGATTGGTATGAGCTCAAGCAAAAGAGGATGCTAAACCTTTAAACAACTTAGAAAATGCAATGCATACGCAAGGATCTTGGGAACAAAGATTGAACTTGGTGTTTGTTAGCATGTATATGAGAGGGAGCCTGGATTTTATCGGAAATGTTGCCCCTCTTCTCCTGTTGCTTCCTTCTGCCACAAAATGAATTTCATACCAAAGAGATTAGTGGCATGTGGATACTTTTTTACTTATTGGAAAAGTGCATATATTAATAATAATAAAATGTACAAGAAGAAAAGACAGCCTCGAGGAGGCACTTATAAAGCCAAGAAGCCTGAAAGTAAGAATTCTGGTTTGAATATAACTACAATTAAGCATTACACAGAAGAGCAAGTCAGCTAAGACAGCTGAAAGACAGTTTTAGAACAGAATACAACTACAATAAGAGAAAAGATCACTCTACACCAAGAGTACATAACATAGGCTCTTTCATAATGATATTAAACATTGAAAGTGGAGACCATTAAGGAGGAATATGGATACTTAAATTGGTATTAGCTATTTCATGTAAAAGAGAGAATTGTTTAATGAACTTTGGATATTGCATATATAAAATTTATATGAAAGGGCTGCTAAACATGGGAATTACAAATTTTTCCCAAAGTTAATTGTAATGTAATGACTGAAAGGCCCAAAAAACCGATTTATAAGTGGCATCATTTAAACACTTAAAATGTATTCCTTATCTTTAATTCACTTACTTCTTGACAATTTTATCTATACATTTTAATGTACTCATTGTGATGCATTTGTTTTCACAAGTCAATCTCCCTCAGTCTCGGGCATTATAGTCTGGTTCTTTCCCACAGAAGAATGGATTTTTTGATAGAAAGTCTGAATTGGATGCCTTAAAAAGAGTTCCACAGTCTAACAAGAAGACATGATTCACCTGACAATCTTGATTTAATAGAGGATTTATTGTTGAAAGTAGATAAGTAACAGTGCCCATCAGCTAGCCTATGAAGCAAATAAACGGTAACTGACTCAAATTTCAGCTATAAATACACCTGTAAACCAATTCATTTCTCATCTTTTCAAAACCATCTTTTAAGGAGACAAATCTGATCTCTTTGAGAGGATACATAACTGTGTTTCTGGATCCTTCAAAAGGACATTTGATGCCCTATACAGGATTAATCTACTATAGGGAGCTAGCACACTGGAGAGAAATTATGCATCTATAATGAGTTCCATCCATATAACTTCATGATGTTCTCAACTCAGAATTGCCAAAAAAATTGCAAGGTTTAGCCTTGAGTAACTTGATTGAAAACTAGGAGTAGAAAATGTTCAGAATATTCAAAATGTCAGGTATTTTATGTATAATAGTAATGCTCATAGTATTCTTGCTGAGTTTTTTCTATAATTTTCTCGTGATAAAAACAGAAGTTAGTATAAATATATCAAGATCTTTATGATGACCCAAGCCCTCTGTACAAATGTTGAGAGCTGTTTATCAAAACCTATTCATTTTATATTAACAGCTTAAAAATTTAAGACAACAGGAATGCAGTTTAACAAGTTTTTAATTGACTTGAAGCAATTAGTACAAACAAGGGTCAACTATCTCAGCTATAATAAATAATTGTCTCCTAACCAGAACAGAAAAATATAAGGTAGATAGATATATCTTTTAACTTCCACAAGGCTAAAAATAGTCTATGGGACATCCATCCTTGTCATAATGATCTTCTGCATTTCATTCTGTTTCTTTCAAGGAGTCTCGTCTTCATTGAATAAACTGTACTGAGAAACATCTGTCATTAAATTGGTATGCTTATCTCTGATGTCCTTGAAGGCATCATATTCCATATTAAAGTGTGTTTCTGATTCCACTGCCCAGGTATTGCCAAAAATACATACCTTTCCAATGCTCCTTTAGGTCTTTTCCACCTCTCTATTTCACATTGGAGCTGATGAACGTTGCTTCTTAATTGAGCAGTATGAATCTTGGCTCTACTGAATATTAGCTGCTATGCATGCTTTTTGACATTTGTTGATGGCCCATGTGGGGTTGAACTCTTCAAGATGATACTTCTTTTTTCTGTCTACCACTTCTCCCCGCATATGCTTGTGGAACTTATCTAAAACAAAATCTTTTATCTCTTGTTATTTGTAGGACAAGCATTCAAGTAAATATTCCATTTGCCATCCATTTGTTGTTTTTGTTTCGTCCCTGACCTTTTGCATTGCTCATGATATTATTGAAAACAACGTTTTAGATAACTTATGAGACAACCATTGCAATCACTTCAATAGGTGCAGCCCCCATTTCACTTAGCATAATCTCTTATTGGACCAAACCTTTTATTTTGAACTTGCTTGTTATCAAGTGCTTTTGAACTCTCTCTATTTGTTTCCACTTAGAGTCTGATTTACTACTAGATCACAATTCACATTCATAGAGCACCAGTGGAAGCACTAAAAGCCCAAAAAGAATCTGAATGGTTTTCCAGTCCCATAACTCGGCCTCTCTGCATCTATTTTGGTGAGCATATAAAAGTTTCCAACCTCCCATAGTTCTCTTTTTTCTGCAGCCATCTCAACTAGGCTTGTTGAATTCAATCCCAAGATATCTGTACTCTGTTACTATTAAAAGAGTGTTGCCTTCAAAGTAGCATTTGTGCTGCCCTGTTTTTCGCTGCTGGAGAAAATCATGATTTTGGTCTTGCTGGTATTAACATGCATTCCCACTGCTCTACAAAAATGTTCCAGAGCATAAATGTTCTTGCAGCCTGTGAGCTGACATACCATTGCTTATCCCTGTGGACTGTGTCAAAAGCCTTTTTGAAGTAAAAAAACAACAAAAGGCATCTTCCCCTTCTTCCCAAACTTTTTTAACTATGCTCCACGGGGATGCGTCCCCTGGGTTTTTTGACCCACTCCCATTCCCGGTATGGTATGGGGATGTCATTTTCCCGTTCCCCCTCTCGTACCCTTTTCTACGAAATTCAGAAACGGTCCCCAAAATGGCTCTGAGAGTGGTCTGGGCCATAGGGTACGACCAGAAGTCCCTAGTACGGCTAGGAGACTCTTAGGAGTCCCCTAGCCATCCTGGGGACTTCTGGCCGTACCCTATGGCCCAAACTATTTTTGGATGGCTAGTTTTAAAAAATAAGACAATTTTGAATTTGAAAAAAAAGCTGGCTGGCCCACAAGGACACCCAAACCACATTTAACAATACCAAAACCTAATCTAAGCATAAAATAACCAAAAAGAAGAAAAAAAATTCATTTCACATTCGCAAAGGAGAAGAGCAGCAAGAGAAGGAGCAGCTGGTCAAGGAGTGAACAACAGTTGAAAGAGGAGGTTACAGCATCAAATCTACTTGATTTAGACTCTTAGATCTACCATCTACTAGTTATGGAAAGTTATATATTATTATGGAATTCTATGTTTACTGTTTAGTAGTTTAGTTATAGTATTTACATTTTAATATTTTATGTCATTTCATACTTGAAACTTGGAGCGTTGGGCATTTTTGCTATATGTATGCCATGTATTGACAATGAAAGCGTTTGAATTGGGTTAATTTGCTTATTGATTCACATGTGAAATATCAATTCAAGTCTAATGCTATGTATTAAGCTTCTAAAATGTCTATGATGAATGCTTTATCAAATGTTATGATATTCATATTTGAAATTTCTCTCTATATAAAAATTCCCCTATTTTTAAAATAGCTGTCTCCTACTGTCTCCTAAAAATTGGCCCTAAAGAGTACCAGTACCGGAAACACATTTCACTGCCCCCTGTCATCCCTGTCCCCGTCCTTGAAACTCTGTGGAGCCTAGTTTTTTATGATGCACCTTAATGTAATTTAGTGATCAACCGTAGACTGTTGAGGCCTAAAAACCTGCTTGACCTTTTGCTTGTATTCCTTATTTCTTTCCTGCCCATTTACTGAATATGTTTTTGACCATGCTACCCAGATTTTTTTGCAAATAAGGGGTTGATTATCAGCATCACCACTCTTAATAAGAGGTATCACTAGGCTAGTTGTCCAATTTCTTGGAAAATCTTGCAGAATGATGTTGAAAATTCTCATAATGTGTGGTGCAAAAGTTCTCATCCCCCATTTTAGAAATTTTGTTTGAAGTTTGACCAAGTCCTTTTCTTTTTCATCCCCCCATTTTCAATGCCAGTCTAAACCTCATGTAAGGTGAAAAGCTTTGCAGTGGTGTTGACCAAGGGAGGGGGATCCACTTCTGATTCTTTCTCATAAAGTTGTGTTGCATGTTCGAACTATTGACTAGCTGAAATGCTATTTCCAATTTTATTCTTTCTTGGCCGAAGCTTCTTTTAAAAGAGCTTTGGATTATTCTTTCCAAGGTATATTAACTCTTGTTGCCTTATGCTTATGAATTCGTCTTTTTTCTTTCTTAAAATCTGCTTGTACAACTTGATGTTTACTGTGATGTCCCCGATTTAGCAGGTGTTTGGGGACATTATTGTTAGGCCATCATTGCAACCCTCGTGGGCTAACGATTGGATTTGGGGGTTTCTTTGTAAGAACTTACTATTTATAGTAAGTCTTCTCCTGTCAGTTTCCATTTGTGGCAGGGTGTCCGAGCAGTTGACTTGTTGGAGCAGAGCAGTTGGTTTAGCTTGGTTTGATTATTTTATTAATTAATTGAGTATGGCTTAATTAATTATATCTTGGAGCCATTTATTAAGTCAAGTCATTAATTATTAATGACATTCTTTTGATTTTGGGTTTGGACATTAATGAATGTGAGCTTATATTTGAATATTCAAATTTCTATGTTATAAGCTTGGTGCTTTAAGTTATTAGAGTGACTTTGAAGCTTTAATATCTAGCCTTCATGGAGAAGCTTCAACTCTTTTATATGGAGTTTTGAAAGCTTTCATAGTTACCTTTTGATCATCTTTACACTTATGAGAAATTGTTGGATTTCGAATGGAGACAAGGGTTTGAGCATTGCTGGTTGAATTGTGAATTCAATTTAGTTTCGGGTCACTTTGAAATGGACATGGTGCCAGTGAATTGTGAGGAGGATCGGTTCAGTCTTTTCCTCTGATATTTTTGAAAGGAGCTGCCTATTAAGGGTGACGTTTTTTAAGGGAAACTCAGAGCTGCTGCGTAATAAGCTTGGGAATTTCTGAGACAGCAATCGGTATTCTAAGGAGAGTTGCGGCCAACACCAATGTGCTACGAATGATGTTTTTGGTAGCCGTTTCATTGCCTTCTTAGCCGCAGTCAGCGTGGAGGGATTTAAACATCAGGTTTCAACGTTTTATTTAATGCTTTGGTTTTGGAAACGCCATGTATGGTTCTAGTAGTAATTTCTGTAAGTTATTAAATGCTATGGTGTTAACTCGGTTTGTTTCAAGAATTGATCATTTGCTTTCAATATTGTCATTTATTAATTCTGAAAATACATAAAAGGTATATATATATATGTGCAAAATTATTAAACATTTTCCAGAGACAAAAAATAGTATTTGCAATTGAATTAGAGAGTTGAGCCAGCTCAGGTTCATTACAGTGGTACCAAAGTAGTTTTCTTGCCAACCTGCAAGGGATTGGGCTTAATTAATGGAGGGTGACAGATATATACCAGGTTATCATTACACTCGTAGAGGGAGAAATTCTCCACCACTTGGTGATCAGGAACAGGAAATATAGGTGATAGAATTCTAGGCAATGCAGGTAATGATGAGGAAAGAGAAGCTAGGACAGTGTTCAGGAATATTGCACACAACCAATAGGAGTTGGCGGCTGGCCAACAATAGATGGCAATTGTCTTACAAAATTTATCCGATACTCTTCGGCGCATTTCACTGCCTAGAGATCAGGGTAGGGATAGAGATACTAGGAGTATCTTGGCTAGTTCTCACAGGTCTAGAGTTGATTTGACAGGTACAAGGGACAAGCCTCTACATTCCACCTTCCTGAGACCGGAGATTGATGTTGTTAGTATTGAGGTGTCATTTACTGATGACATATTGACTTTACATATAGAGTGAGATGCTTTACCTCACGAAGTAAAGCAACATTTAAATTTTGACAGGTTCATGACTTAGAAAAGAGAACGTTCTAAGGGTAGAACAGATGGGAGACAGAGACACGTGAACCATGAATTGAAACAAGCAACCAACAAATTGACTTTGACATACTTTGATGGGAGTGGAAAAATGACAGCTAGAGCTTGGATTCACAACCTTGACACTTATTTATCTTTACGTCCTATGTCTGAAGAGGATGCCATCAGGTTTGATGTTCTGCATTTAGATGGTGTAGCCCATGACTGATGGTACCATGGGTTGGTTTCCTTACATCATGATCAGATTGTTTCCTACCAGGTGTTTGTAGATGGACCGGTAGAGAGGTTTGACAGGAAGGACCCAGAGTCCTATTTTCGGGAGCTGGCACAACTCAAACAGACAGGTAGTTTGGATGCATTTATCAGTGAGTTCGAGAAGGTTTCAGTGATCATTTATGATATTTCAAAGAGGAGACGTGTTATGCTGTTTGTTGAGGGGTTAGTTGAACCTCTTAGGGTCTGGGTTAAGTCTTTTGACCCTACATCTTTGCAGTTGGCTATGAAAAAAGCAAGAGACTTGGAGTTTTCAGCTCCACGTAATAGATTTCCTCCTAAACCATCTAATCCTCCATATGATATAAGGCTGCTCCAAAAAGAATTGAAGGTCCAGATTTCAAGAAACCTGTGACAGGGCCTTTAGATCAAGAAACACTCAATGATCGAAGGAGAAAAAGATTGTGGTTTCATTGCAGGGGTCCTTACGATGATAAACATGAATGTCCCTTGAAGCCTAAAGGTAGAATAGGCTTATGGAGTGGTATCATGAAGAAGAGAGCTATCAAGAAGCAGTTAACAGTGAGAAGGTGGATGAGGATTCCCACCTCAAGGTTGTATACCTCTCTAGCATGCAGAAAGAGGGATCTTTCAAGATGAGAGGCCTCTTAGCAGGGTAGGTGTCATTGCCTTGTTGGATATAGGTGCCACCCATAACTTCATAGATTCACGTTTGATCTCTAGGAGAGGCATACAGACATAGGAGTTTGAGGGCATTAGAGTTAAGGTGGCTGATGGTTACACTCTAAAGTGTGACAGAATGATTCCGGATCTAACCATGAAATTAAACAATTATGAGTTCAAAGCTGATTTTTATGTTGTTGACATGGGAGGTATTGATTTAGTTTTGGGTATGAGCTGGTTGCATTCTATTGAGGCCTTTTATCTCAGCCTTAAGGATATGGAATGAAGTTTGAAGTTAATGGTAAGAAGCATATACTCAAGGCAATCAGGGAGGAGAATCTGAAGACTATGTCACTTAGACGTACACAGCGTCTCATTAGCCATGATGCTGTTGAGTGGGCAGCAGAGTGCAAGATATTACCCACACTTGATGAGTCAGGGAAATCATCTTATCACCCTAACATACAGGAGCTCAGGACTAAACACTCTAAAGTGTTTAGTGATTTACCACATGGCAGACCACCTGACAGAGGCATTAAGCACATTATTGAGCTAGAGGAGGGCACTAAGCCCATTATGATTACTCCTTACCGACACCCCAAGCGCCTGAAAGATGAGATTGAGAAAACAATTCAAGAGCTGATTTCTATGGGGCATATTAGGCCGAGTAAGTCCCCCTTTGCTTCATCATTTGTTTTGGTGAAGAAAAAGGATGGTACTCTCAAGATGTGCATTGACTACAAGATGTTGAATCAAAGGACAATTAAGAACATGTATCCTATTCCGCGCATCGATGAGTTGATAGATGAGTTGCATGGTGCATGCTTCTTCTCTAAGATTGATTTGAGATCGGGTTACCATCATATCCGAGTTCGGGAGGAGGACATAGAGAAGACAACCTTTAGACGTCACTGTGGACATTTTGAGTTCTTAGTCATGCCTTTTGGGTTGACTAATGCGCCGGTCACCTTTCAGTTTACCATGAACAAGGTCTTCCACAGTCAGCTGAGGAGATTTGTTCTGGTTTTCTTTGATGATATTTTGGTATATAGCAAGACATGGGATGACCATCTTGCTCATTTGGATACTGTTCTGGATATTCTGGATAGGGCTTCCTTGTATACAAAAGAGTCCAAATGTGCTTTGGGGATGATTGAGTTGCTGTACCTTGGTCATATTATCAGTGCAGAGGGAGTGCGCATGGACCCTGATAAGGTTTGTACTATTTTGGATTGGCCTACCCAGGGAGCTTGACACTACTCAGAGGATTCATTGGTCTGTGTGCTTTCTATCGTAGATTTGTTGCAGGGTTCTCGCGGCATGCAGTGCCTTTGATTGATTTGACACGTAAGGGGGCTTTTGAGTGGACCTCTCAGGCACAGGAGTGTTTTGAGAAGTTCAAGTTTATTATGATATCATGCTCGGTTCTAGCGATGCCAGATTTCTCTAGACCATTTGATTTGCATTGTGATGCTTCTGGTGAGGGCATTGGTGCGGTACTTTCCCAAGATCACCATCCCATTGTTTTTGAGAGCAGGAAGCTCTGGGGTCCTGAGAGAGCTTTTAGTGTAAATGACAAGGAAATGTTAGCCATAATGCATGCTTTGGCTAAATTCAGGCAATATTTGGTTGGTAGTAAGTTTTGCATAAAAACTAATCATAACAACGGGAAGTATTTCCTTGGACAACATGATATCAATGAGAGACGACAAAAGTGGGTCAGTAAACTACAGTCATATGATTTTGATATTTCTTATATTAAGGGTACTCAGAATGTGGTTGCTGATGCACTTTCACGGAGGCCTCATTTGTGTGCTATGACTGAGACATCTGAGGATTGGAGGCATTTGATTATTGCTGATTATGCTAGAGATCAGTGGCCAGCTGGTTTTATTGATGGGACCATACAAGACAGCAGGTATACTCTTGTAAATGAGTTGATCATTTACAAGGAGAGGCTATTGTTGGTTCCAGGTTCGAGTGTCAGGTTTGTAGTGTTGAGAGCTTTCCACAATTCTCCCTTAGTTGGGCATCTCGGGTTTTTCGAAACCTATAAGTAGGTGCGAGAGCGATTTACTTGGAAAGGCATGAAGTATGATGTGCAACAGTATGTCAGAGAGTGTTCTATTTGCCAGCAGAACAAGCAGGAGCACACATATCCAGCAGGGTTACTGCAACCACTACCCATTCCTGAGCGGAAGTGGGAATGCATTTCTATGGACTTCATTGTGGGCTTGCCTAAAGCCCGAGGTAGAGATTGCATTTTTGTGGTAGTTGATCGTCTTACGAAATATGCTCACTTTTTTCCGATCACTACTACATTTTCAGCGACTCAGGTTGCAAATTTATTCTTTTGGGAGGTGTTCAGATTGCATGGTTTACCCCGAAATATAGTGAGTGACCAAGATAGCCGATTTATGAGTCACTTCTGGCAGGAGCTATTCAGGTTGTGTGGGACAGAGTTGACTCCCAGTACTAGTTACCACCCTCAGATTGATTGTCAGACTGAGACAGTTAATAAATGGGTGGAGGGCTATCTTCGGAATTATGTGTCTGCTCAGCAAAGAGTTTGGGTGAAGTGGATTTACTTATGTGAGTATTGCTATAATTCCATTCACCATATGTCTATTCGGATGACTCCTTACTGAGCTCTGTATGGATATGATCCTCCTAGTTTCGTGGATTTTCTTTTCAGTGATAGCAGAGTTCCCAGTGCAGGTGCTTTGTTGCAGGACAGTTAGGACATTATGGGAACATTGTGGGACAATATTGAGAGAGCTCATAATCAGCAAAAGCAGTATGCTGATCTGAGGAGAGTTGCCCGCTCTTTCCAGGTTGGGGATATGGTTTATTTGATGCCGCAACCCTACAGACAGTCATCTATTCGGAAAAGCGGAGCTGAGAAGTTCAAGCCTCGGTACTATGGGCCTTTCCGTGTTGTTAGACGAGTGGGCGAGGTTGCTTATGAGCTGGATTTTCCATAGGACAACAAAATGCATAATGTTTTTTGTGTCGCGCATCAAGAAAGCGTTAGGCAAGCATGTTGTTCCGTCCTCTATTTTGCCACCCCTAGATGATGAGGGGAAATTGGAGTTGATTCCTGAGATTATATTGGAGTCTCGAGAGAGGCATTTGCGACGAGTCATCAGAGAGTTCTTGGTGAAGTGGCATGGTTTACGTGTTGAGGATGCCACTTGGGAATCAGAGGATATTCTTCAACACCCCGGTTTGTGATTGCTTGAGGACAAGCAATCTTGGGGAGGGAGGACTGTGATGTCCCCGATTTAGCAGGTGTTTGGGGACATGATTGTTAGGCCATCATTGCCTTTCATAGTTAGCTTTCATAGTTACCTTTTGATCATCTTTACACTTATGAGAATTTGTTGGATTTCGAATGGAGACAAGGGTTTGAGCATTGCTGGTTGAATTGTGAATTCAATTCAGTTTCAGGTCACTTTGAATTGGACATGGTGCCAGTGAATTGTGAAGAGGATCGATTCGGTCTTTTCCTCTGATATTTTCGAAAGGAGCTGTCTTTTAAGGGTGACGTTTTTTAAGGGAAACTCAGAGCTGCAGCGTAATAAGCTTGGGAATTTCGGAGATAACAATCGGCATTCTAATGAGAGTTGCGGCCAGCACCAATGTGCTACGGATGGTGTTTTTGGTAGCCGTTTCATTGCCTTCTTAGCCGCGGCCAGTGTGGAGGGATTTAAACATTAGGTTTCAACGTTTTATTTAATGCTTTGGTTTTTGAAATGCCATGTATGGTTCCAGTAGTAATTTCTATAAGTTATTTAATGCTATGGTGTAAACTTGGTTTGTTTCAAGAATTGATCATTTGCTTTCAATATTGTCATTTATTAATTCTGAAAATACAAAAAAGGAATATATATATATGTGTGTGTGTGTGTGTGTGTGCAAAATTATAAAACATTTTCCAGAGACAAAAAATAGTATTTGCAATTGAATTATAGAGTTTGAGCCAGCTCAGGCTCATTACATTTACCTTCTGCGTGCCTGGCCCTTTCAAACTTCCTGTAACTAAAACTTTAACAAGGTGTGTTAACTTGAAGTGAAGACTATAAAGACTCTATTTGTGGTTGTGTTATTTACTCCCATTGATTGCATTTCTTTACTCAAAATTTTTCATGAATTATCATTTTTCTAATGTTATGTATATCCAAAACATTTTGCACCCTTAGGAATATTTACACCACCAAAGATAGGTGTGAAGAAAAGAGGAATTATTTTCCTGTAGTTTTCTTACATGCAGTGATAGCTATAAATATGCTTTTGACGCTTGTGGTGATTACTATGATGCAGGATTATTACACCTACTCTTTTGCTGGATCCTCCGGCAGATTCTTTGATTATGGTAGATGAAATATTTGGTCCCTTGCTTTCAATCATAACTGTAAGTTCTCATACATATATTCATCATTGAGCATAAATGAGAACAAGGTGAAAAAAGGAGAATGTGAAATAAAACATGGGAATATAATAATTTAGTATAACAGAAATTTGCACAAGTGCATATTCTTGTTTTTCTATGATACAGGTATAAATCTGCACTGTTCATAAATGACTGGAGAGATTAAAATTAAGTTAGAAGCTGCAATGTTACGTCCCTCAGGTTTTGTTAAAATAACAATCAATAAGTCTTGTAAACATTTCCTAGGGAATCTTTGATCAATGCTTTTGAGTGCTTGCACCCCTTTAGTTCACCTAGTTAGCTTTATTGATGACTGCTTGGGATCTTTAATATGTGGCTATAGCACTGAATGTAAATTCAATGAAGCCATTTTAAAATTTTTTGTACAGAATTGCTCCTTTCAAACCAAACATAGTAGTTGCAAACTTCACTTATCTAGAGATGGTTAGAATGAAAGCTTTATATTTTAAGCAACAGCGCATAAACATCTTATGTTGCTGTGCATGTAAAGATTGGTGGCTTTTAATATAAATTTTCTTGTGAATCAATTCAAGACAGTTTTGTAACTGTCTTGTCATATGAACTGTAACGTAACGACTTGGTCCTTTGTAGCTCTGTAAATATGACAGTTTTGAACAGTGGCTTTGCAACCTCATTTTCCTTCAATTCTTTAATTGTGCAACCATGTAAGATTTTTATATCTTGAAGTCTGCCAAGATACGACAGACTGTAAATGCACATATACTATCCAAACAAGAGAATGCAATGTGATACCTGTTAAAGCTGGTTTTAGAGGTCCAATTTGGGATGTAAGCTAAAAGAAGTTTGGAATTCATCCTATAAAGATTTTAGTATAAGTTCATACTGACAATTGCACAACTTTTAAGTAAATTACCCTATATGTGCAAAGGAGCACTCAGCATTGTGGATCATTAGCAATTAAATAGACATTGGAAAAACTTAGATCTGTATTTGAACTTGAAGCCAATTGGTTTAATGTATAACATTGGGATTAACATGGATTTTCTCAACCAAAGACCACTTCTAGAATGCAGCAGAATATTCTTACCGTGGCTAGGGTAAATATCTGTAGCTTCTAAAAAGGACTTTGCAGAATCATTGTTGGTGCTGTCCTAGAAATTCCTAAGAACATTGTTCCATATTTTTGCTTGGCTTGATTTTATTAACTGTGACATGCATGGTTATTTTTGGTTAAGTTTACTAATAATTTTTCATGAATTTTCCACAGCCCACCTATCTAATTAAAATTTATTTATTTAGATAAGGCTTATGTGGCATGGGTGTTGAAATATACCCTTGTACCTTACCATAACTCCTTAGTCTTGCTTCTTGAAAGTCTGGAATGAGAAGATTGTTTTTTTTTTATGCTGTGTATTCTGTTGACAACAAAATTATCGGAAACATCAAATTGGATTTCATTGGTACAAACTTCCCTGCAAATGTGAGCAATTCGGGAATCTAATTAAAGTATAGCTCAAAACGAGTCCATTCACTAAAGGTAGTGATTGCTGATTTAAAAGGAAAAATTGAAGTGTAAGTGAGGAAACTACATTGAGTTCTCATATGATTTCTTTAGGTGTTAGGTGATGTGCAAGGAAATCACAACTCTTGCATATGTTACAGTGAAACATAAAATGTCTGCTAACTTGTCAATGTTGCGCAAAACAAATGTTCTCTGTTAAATGATTATAATTTCCTAAGCTGCCTTTTTATGCACCCTGCAATGTGTTGAATGCGTTTTATCAAATAGTGGAGCCCGTCTATTCTCCAGGCTCCTTATTGTGTTGGTAGATTTTTGTTTGAAGGATATGATTTTTCATGTCATGCTTGTTGTGCTTCTTGGTTTGTACCCTTTATTGCGTAGGCTTATCTTCTGCTTCTTACTCATTGAACCCAATCCATCAAAATCCCATGTAGCACACATATGGTCATTCCTGTGACACACTTGCCCAAAATTGGCCACAATAAGATGAGAAATGACCAATACATTAGGGCATTCTTCATTCCAAGTCAGTAAGTGCAATAAAAGTTTGAATATCAGGAGAACCAGCATGGTTTAATATATGTTTTATGAATAGATACATATTATAAATACATCCATACTGGGTTTATCATACATTCAGATGTTGCAGAATATGTTCAGAAGAAGACTAATTAACATTGTAAATGAACAGGTGCAAAAGATGGAGGAAGCTTTGGAATTTGTTAATTCTCGGCCAAAGCCTCTTGCAGCATATCTATTTTCAAAGAACAAAAAACTAGAGAAGGAGGTAGTTGCAAGCATCTCTGCCGGAGGGATGGTTATCAATGATACTGTTTTACATGTATGTTCAGCCACTTCCACGTTTCTTTACCCCGTATTTCAACATCTCTATTCCATAATGAAACCCAAATAGGTTTAAGGAATAACGTGTCCAAATTTGTTTCATTCAAGTCCCTTGTATATTTGGATATTTTGATATGATTTTATTTTCTATTTGGTATTCTTTCTCCTCTTGGTTTTTATTTCCATCTGACCTCACATGTTTATTCAGATTACAAATCACAACTTGCCCTTTGGAGGGGTTGGAGAAAGTGGAATTGGAGCATATCACGGCAAGTTTTCATTTGACAACTTCAGTCATAAAAAGGCAGTCCTCTATAGAGGCTTTACAGGAGATATGGCGGCGAGATATCCTCCCTACACCAAGAAAAAGCAAAGTATAGTGAGGTGCCTTTTGAATGGAGATATAATTGGATTAATATGTGTTCTTATTGGATGGAGCAGGTAGTTATTTGCAAGCAGACACAGCTAGAAGCTATGCTTCAAGATACAATGCCAATCCTTGTATCATTATTTCAATATTTAAAAAAAATGATAAAATAAGTTATGTGCAAGCTATATCTTATAGGTTATAATTGTTTCAGAAAATTGAAAAACCTTAAGATTAGCAGTTTGCTCTCATGATTCAGCAGATGGCTATCTTCTTCTTTTGCGAGCATTTGTTTCTTGGGTTCTTAGCTGGGGACATTAGATATTTACTGGTCTCTTCTTCTATTCGCCATGTACAAACTATTTGTAGTATTTAATGATCAAATTGTTTTGATACAAGAAGTCTGATATGGTATTCATTTTCAGTGCTTCTATTAACTATTTCTTCATGTATTTATTGTTTAAGATTTTGCAAATTTCGTGGTGAACTGGTTGATAACAACCAATTTGCTATTATGTTAATAAGAAACAAGAGTTTTAAACATTTTTTTCATTCATTATTGAAAGAATTAGATTGCTATAATCAAACTACCATTTGTTTCCATCTTAATGACCATCACAGCTAAATAGGAAAAATGTTTGAACATTTAGCCATTGAATACAGAGCGCCAACTGCATGTCAAAAGTCTTTCTTTCAAATTCAATCATGGTTGAGATCAAGCTGGAACAAGCTTGTTGCCCCTTTTTTCTGATTTACTAGGTTATTTAGATGAAGCTGGCTGCAGCTAAGTTCGGGTTGTGTACACCGTTATTATATATATTTTTTGTTGTATTTTAAATAGTTGCCATGATCTTAATAAAAATGCATCAGTTAAGCCAAGTCAATGTTCTTTGAGTTATATCTGTTGTCATAATTTGGAGATGAAACCCTCCTTCTAAATATAGATTCGAATCCTGAAATATTGAAGCTTCTGTGAAGGAAATTCGTTTGAATTTGTTCTATTTCTCCTCATCCAGGATTAGAGTTGTACTGTTTTTTTTTTCCATTTTCCTTACTACTTTGAACTTGGTGATCTCTAAAACAAGAAATTGAATTACTATCCTTGAATTTCATTAACTGTTAGTTTTCATCCCAGCACTCTTGTATAATTCTTGGTCATTTTTTATTTTAATTAGTTGTTAATTAACCTATTTTTGAAGAGATGATAGTCAACCACTTCAAAAATTTCTAGACCTCCTAGTGCAAGACTTAAGTTGGTCTATTTACAACATTTAATGAAAAATGGGTTTTTCAAATGTAATCGACCATTGTGAAGAACTTGTATCATTAACTTTCCAAGCATTATGCTTTATAAACAATTAATCTTGGGTTTGTAGAAAAAACACCTTATGTTTTTTCTACGACCATCTTGTACATCAACAAAACATTTGGGCAAGTTTGGGTAAGGGCAAAAGGAACGCAAGAATGGTAACATACCAGCTCTTACCATAACGAACCTTTGGTTATTTTAGGAAATAGAGGGTGGGTGCTCAATGTTTTTTATTAAAATCAGCAACATAACAAGGGTGATGACCTTTACACAACCACAAGCACAACCCAAAGGCGTCAAAAGAGATCAACAACACACTAATAGTAAAGGTGTTGGCAATTACAAAATATAAACAACACACTACCAAGAAGGTTAGTAGCCCACCACAAGAGTGGGTAGACAACTCACCGATAGCATGGGGAGAAAGAGGTGTAGTTAATGAATGATTTTTCCTATGTCGATGGACAACTGTCTAGGCGATGCTACTATTAGGATTCCCACCACATGGAGTAGCTGCTCATGACACTATTTGAAAAACTTTTAGCACAAGGGGTAGAGTGTTAAGAAAGGTGTACATTGTTAGCCAAAGATTTTAGATGAGCAGGAGTAGCAGGTTGAGTAGGGTCGACACAACTAGAAGGGGTTGCACCAGTAAGAGCAGGAGTAGTATCCATAGGGACTGATGAGGCCCATATTTGCAGTAGGAGCTTCGTCCAGATTTGCAGGAGTTTCGTCCTCTTCGTCGACCTATGATTCTTCATCAAAGGAAGAATCAAAAGCCATGATAGTCAGATGTTCATCATTAGGGTCTTTCCACCAAGTAGCAGCGCCCTTATGCCACAAGAGAGAGCAATCATTAGCCAAATGACCAGCAGAGAAGCAATGACAACATCAAAATGGGATGCCTTCATAATCCACCGCTTAAGTTCATGGACTATCCCCCACCATGAGAACCACATCTCTAGGGAGGGGTGTGGAGATATCAATGTCAACCAAAATGCGTGCAAAGGTAGAGAAACCCAAAGCAGTCATGGTTTCATCCACCTTTATGAAACGACCAATAGAGTTGTTAATGGCCTCAAACGACAAGTTCTCCCAAAGTGAAGGGGAAGGTTGGGAGATGAATATACACAAGACACACACTAAGTGGTTCTGAAAGAGGGTTAAAGGAGTCTGACCAAGGTTTGCCTGAGAGAGTGAGTCCTCCAAACCCACAAATTGCTTAGCACCAAATCATATTTTTCTACAGAAGTAAACAAATCAATAAAAAACCCCTTTGTACAAGGGAAAAAAACTATCTTACCAGAGACTACAAATCTCCAAGAATTCGTCACCCAACGATGTAGGTCTGGAAGGGAAGGCCAGAAACTAGCGAATCTGCAATCCAACCCGCAACATTGGTAGAAATCAATGTTTTCCACCACATCCTGACCATATAGCACTACAGGGGATCTCTTTGCATAGACAAGAGCTTGAGATTTCTCATTTGAAGGAACAAGTTTGGCAACATGAGCAAAACTTTGTCCACCAATAACAGAGAGACCTTGGGGGAGGGACCCCCTCATTCACCGCCTTTGAAGGCCCAGTACCAGGTCTATGAGAGGGGTGCCCAATGGACACTATCCCAACATAAACCCTACCACTAATGAAAACGCCACCTCTAGCCAAAAGTGGACCACCCAACAACCCTAACCCAGGCTAGGAGGCAGAGGGGATAGGGCCAACAACAACAAATGGAGCAGTTGTCTCATGCTACACATTGAGAATGACAACAAACATGACAGATGACTGGGAGCCTCTAGCCATCGCCACAAGTGCCCCCAGATCCAACATAAGCTTTAAACTAGATACATGCAAGAGGTGGAGGCGTTGAGGAATTCAAATCACAAGGAGGAAATTTTGCGATGGAATCGTTCTGGGTGCTCAATGTTGCAACATAAACTTGGTGCTTTTTTATTTGGAAAGTGGTTTGAGGATAGTTAGATTTATATATTTGATGGTGATAGGTGGAGGGTTGAGATTGATTTAGGATGGATGGATATGATTGAAATGGATTTTGAATTTTAATTTGGGAGGGAGAAAGGATTAAATGCTCCTAGTTGGTGGATGGAGGGCCAAGGAAAGTTAGTTTAAATTTGCATTGAATGTGGTAGAAGATGGGTGGTTAGAATTAGTATAGTTGATTTTGTATTTGATGATTGTATGGGATTATAGAGAATGATGGGGGATGGGATTGAGATGAAAATGGTGATGGGATGTAGGATGTGATTTTGAGGACTATGTCACATGGGAATGCTACAACTTGCTTGATTATGTGTTGTTTATATATGATGCTTTGCTTGGACAAGGTTGATGCCCATGTACATCATAGATTGATCAATCTTAGTTATTGAGTTGTGATGGTAGCGTGATGTAAATCTCATGCTATATACAATGCACTTTACAATTTCGGATATGGGCGACACACCATTGATTGCATCTTGATGCCAACACGTATGGATTTGTGCCAATAGGTATAATGGTATTCGAATGTAGATGTGATGAATGAGACAATAGGAAAGTATGATATGGATGATTTGCTAATGACCACAAAGGACAAATGATGTGATGGGTGGATAGAACAATATTGCTCCCATATGCATGGTATGAATAGGTAGCAAATTTACACATGACGCCCATGAGTGTGCTTTCCTTGCGGTAGTTCCCTAGAAGCCATGGAATAATTTTCATTGGTGGACACTTTTTTCTACATTTTGTCATTTTCTTTTTCTATATTTTGGATTCAAGTGTTCGTTTCCATGCTAGCCCAATAACAATGCAGTGTATGTAGTTGCATCATGTGGATCATGCTACTAGTGTTGTGCTCCATTGATATTGTCTTGAGCTTTGATGACGGCTAGGTTGGCTACTGTTGAGGTGTTGTAAGGAAAATGGAGTTGAAGGTGGGTTGGATTATGTGTAGTGTTTATGTGAAAGTTTAGATGAAATGGATGTAGTGATGGAGATAAGTGAAACGAGATTAGGGTAGGTAAAATGAGTGGATAAAAGGGTGGGATGATATATGTAGGTGTAAATATCATGGGGCGAAAGCAAATTAGGACCAATGAGCTCACAAACCATGTTTGGTTATGAGATTTTCTCTTTTGTTTGATGTAATAAGAAAGTTTGGTTTTTTGCATTTGGAACTTGTTGGCTTAGGGGATTGTGAGATGCTTGAATGTGGGAATTTGAGATTTGGAGGGGGTGTTTGTATTGTTAGATTTTGGGGATCCAAATTAGTTTTATATTTCATATTTTTAGATTCTTTCTTAGATATTGGGTTACCTGTATTTAGAATTGCCACATTTTGGGATCTAAATGGATTGCTAATAATTAGACATTGAGATTACATATCATTAAATTTTGACTTTAGATTTATGGAATTTTGCTTGGGGGTGCTTGGATTTTGAAGATTAAATTCTGGCACTTTTATGAACTTACAACATTGAGATTTTTGGATAATGGGACTTTGGAGTTAGAAGGGCAGCCTCAAGAATAAGTGATGGTTTGGTCCATATAGCTTTTTGCACCTTTTTCCTATGAAATTCTTAGAATTTTAACTTTTCATGAGTGGAATTTTTGTGTTTGGAAGGGTTCCTCAGGATATGCAAATGCATCCAAGTCTATTTCAAAGTCCATTTTGTGATGCCACAAGTAGATATTGTCTTGAAGTTCGATGATGGTGGTGTGAGATTCATCATTAAGAATGGATCACATGGTGCATGATTTTGTTGGTCTAAGTGAAGGATTTTGGAGATGGATGGTTAAGGTTGGTGATGAGTTTGTTTAAAGGATTGGCTATGCAAGTGATGGGCTTGATGAAAGGATTAATTATGAGGATGATGCAATTGATGAGGGGGTTGATGACAACAAGCTCATTAGAGGAACAAGAGATTTGTTTTGATGTTGGAGAATTTATACTAGTGCTCGTGAGAGTAACATCTTTAATGGTTATCTGTCGGTTCAGGGGTTTTTGGCCTAGCCTCCTTGAGCTGCGTCCTTGGATTTATGAGCTTTGGGAGCCTATCCTTTCAGGTACTGTTCATATTTTCCCTATGGCTAGAGGCTTTTTTTATTGCAAAATTTGAGATTGTAGAGGATAGAAAGAAAATCTTGTGTGAATATTTTTTTAGAATGAAGGACAAATACCCGTTAATGGTAAAACCTTAGCACCCTAATTTCAATCTTTCTTTTGAAACGTTTGATAAGTTTCCACTTTGGGTTCGACTTACTTATCTCCCTCTTCATCTTTGGGTTGATTCTCTTTTTGAGGAAGTCGATAATGCTCTTGGGGATTTTCTGATGGTGGATGAGGAATCATCTAATATTCTTCATTCCATCTATGCCCGTATTTTGGTTGAGCTAGATGTTTCAAAAGGGTTGCCTACTGAAATCTTAATCAGTGTTTCTTTAGTGCCAATGTTGATTGTTGTTGTTTTCTCTGTCAGTAAAGGTGACTTTTCTTCTGTAAGGGGAAGTATATCAATCTCTCCATCCTCGGGCACCTCAGTGAGGTTTTCACCCTCGGATACGTCTTTTATTTTTACTATTTTGGAGCTAGAAGGCGCCTTTCGATTTTCACCTAATAGCCTTATATTTTCTTTTTCAATTTTACGACTAGAGGATTGATATAGCTCCCCAAAGTATGCCATTCTGTCCAATTCAATGCTAAAACCTGCCTTGTGGTTTCCCATAGGTATGCCTTGTCTTAGTCCGAAGTATTCAACAATAGCTTCATCATTCTAAAAATGTCTATGGTTGGTGGATTTTGTTGTTCCCAATCTATA
The DNA here is from genome assembly GCA_018584345.1 of Thuja plicata. Taxonomy (NCBI): domain Eukaryota; kingdom Viridiplantae; phylum Streptophyta; class Pinopsida; order Cupressales; family Cupressaceae; genus Thuja; species Thuja plicata. The sequence continues at coordinate 570,949 of MU224507.1, forward strand.
AGATCGGGGTAAACCAAAGCTATGCTGTCTTTGGTTTGGAAGGATGAAATTGGGACTTTGGTAAAGGCATTGATATAGGAATTAGACACTGACTCATGAGTTTCAGAGGAGGACGAGGATGAAGGTTCAGATCGGGACTAAAATTTTCAATCCATGCTTGGTGATTTGTGGGCTTATCTTGTAAAGATAGTTGGGAAATGACAATGTTAAGGTGTAAGGTACTGGTGGTATGTGTGGAATCCCACTCATAGTCATGGGAGTCTGTGTCGGAATGAAGTTCCTCAAATGTGTCAACTTTGTTATAAACACAAGCGTTAATATCAGATGGGGTTCAATCTTTGGATTATGAAGGGATTCCCTTTAGGTGTAGAAGATGTTTTAAAACAAGTCATGCTAGAAAAGAAGATTTCATTGGCTTCATAGTGGAAAGGTGCTTTTGATCAACATCACGCGGTTGAGAAGAAATCTGAAAAATATACGAGCTTCTCTCAAGCGGTGGTGCTTGATATTGCAGTTTCTTCTCAAGCTGATTTGATTTCTCCTGGAGTGGTTGTTGAGGATGGCTCACGGTATTTTATCTCTTCGGTAGTTTCTCTAGTTGTGCGTGGAATTGGGCCCCTAGTGTCTACTTCCTCTGATAGTGCTAAGGCTATCAATTCTGGTAGCATCCTTGGTGATGCTGTGCCTGTGGGGAGTACTTGTGCGAGTGCCTTTGAGTTGGTGGATGTTCTCTTTGCAGGCATTCTTTCTCAGGATGTTGGTGTTCTAGCGATGAGTTTGTTGGATTGGCAGGATGCAATTGCTAAGGTGGAAGAGGGATAGATTACTGTGAAGGGAAAGAAACCCAAGATGTTTACACCCTCTTTTGACACGAGTCTTCATTCCCGCAAGGGTAGTGCTAAAGGTAAATCGCGATGGTTCCTGGGTGTGGGTGTTTGGGCTGAAGTTTTTTCTGGTCCTTTGTTTGGTTTTAAGATGCTTGCTGGCCTTTTTGTGTTGCTGCTTACATGCCTTTTTATTTCAGGTTGTGGGAGCATGTTAATAAAACCCTTGTTGTAGTCTTGTCTCATTTTTTAAAGAGGGATTTAATGGTACATCTTTTGTAATCCTTTAGCAAAGGGTTTCAGGTCCCTTCAAAACCTATTTTTACCTTAATAAAAAACATGTTTAATTTTCTCAAAATAATATTTGGATTTGGGAATTCCTTGTTCATGACGTCCTAGTCCATTGCTCTTATAGTTCATGATTTTCCACATGTAATTTGCCATGGGATACATGTTATTATGGAAACAAGATGCAATTTTTTCATTGGATGGATGGACAGTATTGGATTTTCATATGGCTCATTGTGTTAGTATTATTAGGTCCAAGATTATTGAGAGGGGGGGGGGAAGGGGTCGAATCAGTAATCTACCAAATTAAAATTTCACTAAACCATTCATCTACTTGCATCAACAAACATCCATTGCATGAATAAAAAACCAATGAAGATAAACATCCACAACCATGCAACAAAATAACACCAATATTTTTCTTGTGGAAACCCAACTGGGAAAAACTACGTGCGGGGATGGCACCCACAAATAATTTTGCACTCTTATGAAGTACGCCCGCTTAAGAGCTTAGCCTTGTTAGGAGCTTAGAAATGCTCGGTTAAGAGCAAGACCCTATTAGGAGCCACCCATTCAAGGGATTTACCTATAGCCCTATTAGGAGCTTTGCCTTGTTAGGAGTAACCCTGTTAAGGGATTTCAAACCCTAATTAAAGAGTCACATGGTTAAAGGATTTACAAATAAGACCTTTTAGGGTCTACCCGATTAAAGGATTTATCTTGATGAAACTCAAGTGAAAGTGATATGAGAATATATAAATCCTCTACTGGTACAGATCCAGTTCAAGCTCAATCTCTGCTTCACATGCAGACTATCCAAACCCTACGATCACACAACTGCATTTACGATCTTTCTCTTCCACACACTTCTCATAATACATCATTTTACATATAAATATATTTCAAGCTCATTATATAGCCACCGCTTTAAACATGACCTAAATACATCATTACAAACATTCCTACTCAATCCTTAAACCCTAAAACATCTTACCAATTTGTAATCACAATTTCAAGTCTAGGTTGACCTTTAGATCCATCACACATTTGATTTGACAAAGAAAAGTCAAACCACAACACACTTCCCAATGTTCTTGCACAACTTCAAGAAATTTGATCATAACGATCATAAACATGCCAACTCATCAATCCTCATCGATCTGCAATACTACTACAATCTCTAGAACACATAACCACTTACCACGACACGATACATCATCACCGGTTAAGAATTTGACTGATTGTTCTAAGAAATTCTTTTACTTTTTACTAAATGATCTTCTGTCCTTTGAAAACCGTTCTTCTAGTCACCAAATCATGATGTGGTCTCAACAACAACCCCATAACATAGCCGAAATAACATATCCTGAACCACAACACTTGAATACAAATCTATATGACACAATCATCAAATCATTCCTCCTTGGCTACATCATGTTCTTCCTATTGAACTATCAACCTTAAATCGATCATAAGTCACACCATACATATGATAAATATGTGTGGTCATGGATACAGAATCTAGAGACATCACTTAAACTTCCATTACGATCACACACTCCAATTCTTATCACAGCTCTGGATCCAACCTCTTGAACATACATCAACATAACATGCGCACTCTCAACCAACAAACACTAAGTTGACATCAATGAAAATATCATAATTGATCAACCTATCATCAGATCCGTATTAAACACATACCATAACATACTCAACTTATCTCTGCATCAGTTATGCCAACAATCTCCCCCTTTGGCATTGATGGCAACACCATCAATACCAAGCAAATATCTAGATACTAAAAATGATCCCCCTTAGCTGATACATCTTTGTAGTTCTATGATCTATGGTTCTCTCCTCCTTTGTCTGTCATAGTTTCTCTCTCCCTTTGCTGATTCTTTTCCCAATACCTGACTTGCTCTTGGCTCTTCTCCCCAATGTTTACTCTTCTCTGTACTTCCCCAATATTTAATCTTCTCCGCTCTTCTCCCAATATTTACTCTTCTTTTCTCTTCTCCCACTTTGACAAAAATGCCAAAGGCACCACATAGGTCACCAACTGCCGCAACATCTTCATTTTCCTCTGACTGCTCCTCCTAAGGAGTATTCCCCTGAACATCAATCCATAGTGAAAGATATGACAATAAATCCACTGGATTGATGCACCAACAATATTATAGTTCTGATCAGGTAGGGGCATAACCCCCACTTTACCTCTAAGGTACTCAAAAGTATCCTTAGGTAGTGGTTTTGTGAATATATCTGCTATCTGCTCCTTTGTTGGTAAATATTCAAACTTCACCTCCTTCTCCTGCACTTTATCTCTCATAAAGTGATACTTAATTGCAATGTGCTTAGTCTTATAATGCATTATTGGATTATTGGAAATATTTATTGTTCTTGTATTGTCACAAAAAATAGTTACCAGTTCAGTCACCTTTTCTTTGATACCTTCAAGAATTTGCTTCATCCATGCAATTTGTGAATAATTTATAACTACTGCTAGATACTTTGCTTCTGCAGTGGATTGTGAGATACAATTTTGCTTCTTTCTTATCCAAGACACAAACCTTTCACCTAGAAAGAATGCACCACCACTTGTGCTCTTTCTATCTTAAACATTTCTTTCCCAATCTGCATCAGTAAACACACTCAAAGAGAAATCACCATCATGAGCATACCACATACCATAATCAACTGTCCCTTTCAAATACCTGAATATCCTGTTGATTATAACCATATGAGATTCCTTGGTATTTTCTTGAAATCTGGCCACTATTCCAACCACTTGAGCAATACCTGGTCTGCTATGAACAACATACTGCAACTTACTGATCATAGACCTGTACAAAGTAGCATCTGCTGCATCAGATTCATCATCCTTAGACAATTTACATCATGTTACCATTTGGTTTCCAACCGGTTTAGAGTCATCCATACCAAAAGTCTTGAACACTTCTTTCACATATTTGGATTCACTGATATATATATACCATTCTTTAGTTGTGAAACCTGTAGTCCAATAAAGAATTTGATCTCCCAAATCATTGACATTTCGATCTCCATCTCTCCAGAAAATGCCAAACTCATCTCATGATTTCCTCCAAAGATTATATCATCAATAAATACTTCAACTATCAACAACTTATCTCCTTCAACTTTTAGGTGCATATTACTATCATCACTTGTTCTATTAAAACCAATATGAATAAGATAAGAATGTAAACTTTCATACCATTCCCTTGGGGCTTGTTTCAGTCCATACAATGCCTTTTGTAGCTTGCATACCATGTCCTTGTCATTTTTCAATGCAAAATCATTGAGTTGTTTTATGTAGACCTCTTCTTCAAGAATTCCATTCAAGAAATCTGACTTGACATCCATTTGAAAAACATTGAACTTCTTAAAAGCAACATAAGCAAGTAGAATTCTTACCCCTTCTAATCTTTCCATTGGTGAAAAAGTCTCTCCATAGTCTAGTCCTTCTTATGCATAGCCCTTACACACAAGAATTGCCATATTTCTGATCACATATCCATCTTCATTCAATTTGTTCCTGGAAAACCCATTTGGTACTAATCACATTTTTATCTGCAGGTCTGGGAACAAGTGACCATGTATCATTCTTCTCAATTTGATCAAGTTCTTCCTCCATAGTTCTTATCCAATCTTCATCCTTGGTTGCTTCCTTCACTGTCTTAGGCTCATGCTTGGAAATCAAACAAGTACTTTCTCTAATCTTTCTTCTGGTTAGAACACCTGCATTCTTATCACCTATAATCTGATCAGTAGAATGATTCATCTTCACATACCTGGGTATCACCGGTTCATGTCTAGGAGCTTCTTCTTCTGCCGGTTGAGTCACTTCTTCTACATCATTTTGTTCTGGTGGTTCATGCACTTCTGGTTCAATATACACAATCTCCTGATCATCCTCTGTCACTTTCTTGCTTGAATCACCATATTTATCAGGGTACTCGTCCACCTTTACATTTTCACTCAATCATTTTTTAGTTCTCTAATTGAAACACTTATATGCTTTACTTTTAGTATAATAACCTGAGAAAATACATTCATTACTTTTTGGATCAAACTTGCCTCTGAAATCATCCCTCTCAATATAGCATTTACTACCAAATACTTTGAAATATTTAACATTATGTGAGTGACCATACCATATCTCATAAGGTGTCTTATCAGTTCCTTTCTTTACTAACACCCGGTTCAGTGTGTAGACAACATTACTAATTGCTTCTCTCTAATGTATTTTCAATACCTCACCTTGAATCAATATTGTACTTGCATAATCCACTATAAACTATTCTTCCTCTCTGCAATACCATTTTTTTGTGGAGTCCTTGGTGCAGACATTTGTCTCTTGATTCCATTATCTTCACAATACTTAACAAATTCTGCAGAAGTAAACTTACCTCCTCAATCAGACCTTAAACACTTCAAATTATTACCTGATTCCTTTTTAACCGGTGCCTTGAATGATTTGAATTTATGGAATGCATCAGACTTCTCCTTCAAGAAATCTACCCACATCATTCTAGAATAGTCATTGGTAAAAAAAATGAAATATCTATCACCTAGATAACTTCTCTATCTCACAGGCCCACAAAGATCAGTATGCACCAAATCAAGTATGCTCTTAGATGAAAAAGACTTTCTTTTGAAATTAGAACTAGTTAACTTACCCAGTTGATATTCTTTATACATCATGTTGTCTGGCTTGACTAATTGTTGCAATCCCCTGACTGCATTTGTCTTACTCATTTTGACCAAACTATCGAAATTTACATGATAGAACCTTCTATGCCATAGACAACTATTTTCTATCTTTGCAACCAAAAAAATGTTCATAGTATTCAGATGGAATAAATTACCTCTAGTATGCCTACCGGTAGCAATCTCATCACTCGAGCTTCCAATTATTCTACATATACCTCCTTTGAATTCCAGTTTGTAACCTTTGTTATTTAGTTGGCCCACACTCATCAGATTATGTGTTAGACCATCCACAAAATAAACATCATCGGTATTACTCCTACCATTCAAAAAAATAGTGCCTTTTCCTTTGACCAAACAAGGTGTATTATTACCAAATCTTACCACACCGCCATCAAACTCATCAAGCTTAATAAACTTACTCTTTGTCATGCCCCAAAATCTGGGCATTAAAAACTTCAATCTAAAGATCAAAATTTGCCTTTCAAACATGTTATATTAATAATGGAAGATGTAGTATTTCCTTTCTTAAAATACACTTATGCAATTTCAC
>MU224507.1:580475-605368 GCA_018584345.1 Thuja plicata
ATCTAGTAAAAAGTCAACAATATCAACTAACATTTAAAATAGATTAAGTTGAGATCCACAAATAAATTAAAATCTACTCTTTATCAAATCTCTATAAAATTCTAATTTATAAACCAATTAAATATTACTTCATTTAAAACTTCAAAAAAAAAAATTCTAGCTCTAAAGTCAATAAAAATGGCTATATATTTCTATTGAAAAGTTGTTTGAAATCCATAAGATTCTAAAATCAAATCTAAAATTTGATTTAACTAAAATAATCTTAAAAATTAATCTTAAAGTCAAATTATTTAACTTAATAACAAAACTTAAAATCTATATGTTAAATTGATTTCATCTTTTCAATAGGATATTATCAAGAAAATTAATATATAACTATAGTTTAAACTTCAAATACTAATTCATTAATAACTCTTTAACTGAATTTTACAATTAAATTTAAATCCTTCTAAATTATTTTTAAATAAAAGCTAAAATAGATAATTTTCCATCTCTACCCAATGGTCTTAATAATTTAATCCATATTTAAATTTTATTAAGTCCAACTAAAATAACTTTTTCAAAATACCTAATTAACATTTATTTATTATAAATTCTCTCTAGAAACTACAACAAGGTCAACATACCCAAAAAATTGAAATGAAATTTTCATTTAGAATCTATTTGCAATCAAATATAATTTTACAAAATCAAATCTAATTTGATATCAATGATTCCATCCTAAAAAAAATTAGATCTAATTTAGAATTTAAACCTATAAATATTACCTTATGTACTAAAATTCCTAAAGCACCCCTGAGTATATTATATTAGTTTTTAAATGTTTCTAGGCAGAGGGCTAGGGTTTCGAAACCCTAGCCGTACCTGCGTGAGGGAGGCAGAGATGAACTCCATGTCGAGCGAAGGAGAGGAGGTCGGCGCACAGAGGCGGTCAGAGATGATGGAGGCGGATGGCGGGGAAGCGGCGGCGAGATCACAAACGGGGGTGGGCGACAGCAGCGCCGTACGGGTGGTGCGAGGCGGAGGAACCAGATCCGGGTGGCCGTAGTGAGCGGCGGAACTTAGCTCGACAGATGAAGGGGCAGAGGGGAGTTCGGGGCGACGGCGGTGGCGGAGCAGTGCTCGACGCCAGCGGAGTGAAAGTGCCGTTGCAGGAGGGAGGTGCGTAGGCACGCAGAGGGGAGGAAGGGAGTGGAGCACCCACTATCATGTGATGTGAGCACCCACTATCTATAATCCATTCATCATTGTGTCCCATGTAAGAAACTAATGCCTTTTCAGCTTCTGATGGATCTTCTTTGACTGCAACAAATAAAAACTCCTCTTCCTCATTATCTTCTAATTCTTCATTGGTAACTCCTTCATCAACTGCAACATAGCATTGTTTCTTCCCTTTTCCCATAATTTTTTTTGAACTTATCCTTTTTTTCACCATCAGGACATCTAGTAGCAATATGTCCAATCTTATTGCATGAAAAAAATTTCAGTGGTAGCTTGCCTTTGTCCCTCTAGGCAATCTCTTTGCTAGTAGTGCTTCAAGATCTCCTTGTTTCCTTTCTTCTTCCAAGATAGCTTCAAGTTCCTTGGTGTAACTTGACATGTAATCACAATCTTGACTTGTTTCTTTACCTTTCCTTGTTGGTACATTAGACATCGATGCCTTAAAAGATGCTTCAACTCTTGGAATACTGTTATCAAATTTATTTAACTCAAATACAACAAGCTTACCGACCAGTCCATCTATAGTAACATTGTTAAAATTTCTTAGCTCATTTATAGCAGACACTCCAATGGCATAAGAAGGTAGTAAAATTATCAACATTTTACTTACCACATCTTCCTCAATAGTTCCACCAGCACCTCTGATAGCATGAACAACCTCTTTTATTCTTTGACCATATTGTGCAATGTTCTCTCCTTCTACCATCTTCATGTCATCATACTTTCCTCTAAGACTCTCTTCTTTAGCTATTTGCACATGAATATCTCCTCCATAGATTAGTTTCAACTTTTCCCAAAAATCATAGGCAATATCAAGTCCATGAACATCAACATTCAATATCAGATAGGGTACTTACAATAGCATCTTGTGCTTGACTATTCTCATGTTGTTCCTTCAGTTGATGTGTAGTAAGAGTTCAAGTAGGAGTGATATACGTGCTTGTGACATGCATCTAGCATTGTGATCCCATACCTTTTAGATATAACTTCATTCTATCACTCCATACCAGGTAGTTCTCTTTAGTGAACTTGGGAGGTTCCTTCCACATCATTCAATCTTTTCCTCAAGCTGTTAGGCTTACCACAAAGAGGAACAAAGCTGATACCAATTTTTTATTTTATTAGGTCCAAGATTAGTGAGGGGGGGGGGGGGGGGGGAGTGAATCATTAATCTACCAAATTAAACTTCTCATAAATCATTCATCTACTTGTATCAATAAAAATCTATTGCATGAATAAACAAACCAATGAAAATAAACATCCACAACCATGCAACACAATAACACCAATATTTTTCTCGTGGAAACCCAACTGGGAAAACCAATGTGTGGGGATGACACCAAGAAATAATTCTGCACTCTTCTGAAGTATGCCTAGTAAAGAGCTTAGCCGTGTTAGGAGATTACAAATGCCCAATTAAGAGAATGACCATTTTAGGAGCCACCCAGTCAAGGGATTTACCTCTAGCCTTGTTAGGAGATTTACCCTGTTAAGGGATTTCAAACCCTAATTAAAGAGTCACCGGGTTAAAGGATTTACAAATCAAACCTGTTATGGTCTACCTGGTTAAGGGATTTATCTTGATGAAACTTAAATGAAAGTGATATGAGAAAATAACACTCATCCTCTGCTGGTACAGATCTAGTTCAAGCTCAATCTCTGCTTCACATGCAGACTATCCAAACCCTACGATTGCACAACTATATTCACGATCTTTCTCTTCCACACACTTCTCATAGTACATCATTTTATATATAAATACTTTTCAATCTCATTAGGCGGCCACCGCCTTAAACATGACCTAAATACATCATTACAAACATTCCCGCTCAATCCTTAAACCCTAAAAACCTATTAACAATTTGCAATTACAATTTCAAGTCCAGGTTGACCTTTAGATCCATCTGTTAGAATAACAGAGGGGAGGGAGGGGGTGAATCAGTGGCCTCAAAAATTAATCCAATAAATCAACCCAAAACTTTGTATCTGAAATATAAAACCTCTAGTTATCTTCTATCCTACGAGATGAATGCCTTTAAACAATTATATCAAATAACTACTACTCGAATTTCCTTGTCAATCCTTATCTTTAATGTTTACCGAATATCAGTGTTAGTATTTATCGAAATGTAGTAAATAACTTAGTGTTTACCGATCAATCCTGTTTTAGTAATGTGTAAAGAAAAACATTGAAGCAATAAACCATATACACATTTGACACATGGATTTTTAACATGGAAAATCTGTTAGGGGAAAAACCACTTGGGACCGGTAACCCAAAATTTTCACTCTTCTGAAGTGAGCTCGGTGAAGGGCCAACCCTGTTAAAGGTTGCAAACACACTGTTAAGTGTGACCTTGTTAGAGGATTTATCACTAACAATTAATCACTTGATATCTCTGCATTCACTTATTAAGATGAAAAACATTTTGATACATCCTTGGGATGTATCTGAATATGTAAAGGATGGTTTAGATCTTTCTCTCTTAAGAGACTTTATGTGCTCCAATGATTAAACTGAAACAATATTTTGACCTATTCATAAATACAACTTGAATTGTAAATTTTTAGATCTATTGTAAGCTCATTATACCTTTCTGATCAATCTTCCAATTCAATACCTTTTCTCCACTTCTTTATGCTCGGTGAATGTTGTTGCTTCTTTGTTGCTTTGTGTCTGCAGAAATCCTTAGCTCTTTCCTTCAACTTGATTGATCAGGACTGTAATGAAGACTTCTATCTTCACGAGTATTCTCTTCAACATTCCTATGTTACATCATGAATAGCTTGTCTCTTTTATAAACATGATTTCACTGTTTCTAGGTTCTTGACTTTCTTGTTCTTGACGTGATCCAAAAATCTCGCCAATCTTGCTTTAAAGCATGCATTAGTTTTATCTCACAGATCTCTCCTTGTTTTCGGGAATAAAACTAGCTTTAAAACTCTAGCTTATCTCTAGCTTTTAACTTGTCGATACAAACAATGTGATCAACCAGTTAGCTCCATATTTAGCTCTCGCCAGCTAAGTCTTTTTTCATTTTTGAACTTCAGTTCTGATTGGTGTCTAACTCCTTGTTTTCTTGGTCTTGACTTCAGTTGTCCTTGGGCATATCTGTCTGTCCGTCAGGGTTGTCTGTCCATCGGGCAACATAGCAACTTTTAGTTCTGCTCGGTAATGCTGCTCGGGTTACACTGTGACTTCTTCTCGGGGTTCTCTATCCGTCAGGGTGCACTGCCTGTTGGTGTTTATTGTCACTTGGTATAAACTAAACTTTTATGCCTTACTGATAACATAACCTTTATTTCTTCAGTTCTTTGAAGTCTTTGACAATATGAATATGACCAATCAGATTCTATCAAGTGGACATCAATGACAATAAAACACATTAACTGATTTAATGTCTTGCATTAACTATATGTATCTTGGTGATCATCAACTTAACATCTTCAAACATTCAATCAGTTATAGTTCATCAATCTCTCCCTTTAGCATTGATGGCAACAAACTACATTCTACTAATACATTATGAAATATATAAGTTGTAGTTCCACAATTTCTACCAAAATTTATGTTCTATAACCAATAGATTTGATTCCTTCAGATTACTTTCTTCATTCTTCATTCCCTTCACTGGAAAGATGTAGCAACTTTTGATTTTATCTCTCCCTTTGTTGTAGAATCTCTTCCCCCTTTTCTGGATAGATATGCAGTGTCAACTCTTTTCCAATTCTCTCCCTTAGATGGATGTTTCTTTGAATCTTTCTCTGATGTTGTCTCTCCCTTTGACTGTTCCTCTTCTTGATGGATTCTTTGTATGATCATTGAAGATATTTCATATGTATCTCTTTGAATACTCTCTCCCTATCCAAGTAGAATATATATCTCTCCCCTTGCAACTTCTCTCCCTTTAACAACATTGCCAAAGTATATCTTTTTCTTTATAATATATTCCTTGAATTTCCTCTCCATAAGCAATAACTCTAGTGTTCAGTGTAGACAAGTACCTTGTTGTGTACTGATTTATCTTTGTAGTCCATCTCTTTTCTTGCATCAACATGAATGATCTTCTAATTTGTGCAGGATGATGCAGCCTCCCAGTCACCTCAGTGATCAATAGAAAAGGGTCAAACCCCTAGTCTTTTTCTCAGGTACTCAAATGTATCTTTAGGAAATGGCTTTGTGAATATGTCTGCCAATTGTTCTTTTGATTGCACATATTCAAGTATCACCTCTTTCTCTTGCACTTGTTCTCTTAGGTAATGATACTTGATTGCAATATGCTTTGTCTTAGCATGTATGATAGGATTCTTTGAAATTTTAATTGCACTAATATTATCACAATAGATAATTACCAAATCAAGAATTTTCATATTCATACCTTCTAGAAATTGTTTGATCCATGCAATATTAGAGAAATTTGCAGCATCAACCACATATTCTTCTTCTGCAGTAGATTGTGAGATGCATCCTTGCTTCTTTCTTATCCATGTGACAAGTCTGTCACCTATAAAGAATGTTCCTCCAGTTGTGCTCTTCCTGTCATCTAAGTTTCCATCCCAATCAACATCTGTATAGACTTGGAGCTCAAATTTTCCTTCTTTACTATACCATAGACCATAGTCCTCAGTATTCTTTAGATATCTTAGAATTCTTTTGACAACAGTCATATGTGATTCCTTGGGGTTAGCAGAGAATCTTGCAACTATTCCAACTACATGTGCTATATTTGGTCTAGTATGAAAAACATACATTAGCTTTCCAATCATTGATCTATATAAGGTTTTGTTTACCTCTGTTGACTTGTCCTCCTTTATCATCTTGCATCCAGTTGCCATAGGTGTTCCAACTGGTTTGGAATCTTTCATCTTGAATAATTTCAGCACTTCCTTGATGTATTTGGATTGTGTAATATAGATGCCTTCATCCTGTTGAAGAATCTGTAGACCAAGAAAGAATTTGATCTCCCCAAACATAGACATATCAAATTCTTTTCTCATTTCAGTAGCAAATGATTTGCATAACATATCATTGCCTCCAAATATGATGTCATCAACAAATATTTCAGCAATCAAAATGTTAGCATCAGTATCTTCTTTTAAATACAGATTACTTTTTTCACTTGTTCTTACAAATCCAATACTTATGAGATAGGAGTGAAGACTTTCATACCATGCTCTAGGTTCTTTTTTCAATCCATACAAGGCTTTATGTAGTTTACATACCAGGTTCTTCTTGTCTGGATCAACAAACCCTTCTAGGTTGTTCAATGTATACTTCTTCTAGAATTCCATTTAGGAATGCAGATTTGACATCCATTTGGTATACCTTGAATCCTTTGAATGCAACATAAGAAAGTAAAATTCTTACCCCTTCTAGCCTAGCAACAGGTGCAAAGGTTTCACCATAGTCAATACCTTCTTCTTGTGCATATCCATTGCATACTAGTCTTTCTTTGTTTCTTGTGACTTCTCCATTCTCATTCAACTTGTTTCTGAATATCCATTTTGTATCGATGACATTCTTGTCATCTGGTCTCGGTACAAGTTTCCATGTACTATTTTTCTCAATCTTCTCAATTTCTTCATTCATGGCACTGACCCATTCTTGATTCTCAAGTGCTATATAGACAGATTTAGGCTCAAAATCACAAATTAAACATCTAGTGTTTAATGACTTACTTCTTGTTCTCATTCCATCCTTCTTGTCTCCTATGATCTGGTTCTGTGGATGGTGTCTTTTGACATACTTGGCAAGTTTTGGTTCAGCTCTTTGTTCATAATTCTGATTATCATCTTGACCTTCATTTTGTTCTTCATCACTTGGAGCACCATTGTGAGCAATCTCCTAATTTTTGGTGTTTGTAGCCTGATGCTCGGGTGCAATGTTCTGTTGCTCAGGAGCGATACATTGTTGCTTGGGTAGAGTGTCAGATTCTTCATTGTAGACAAACCTGTTGTAGTCCTCTGGTTCTTTTCTTCTATCCTCATCATTTTTCTTTGCAAACTCATCTACTTTGACATTTGCACTTTCAATTATTTTGTTAGAGGATCTGTTAAGATATTTATAGGCCTTGCTCTTGGTAGAATACCCTAGAAATATTCCTTCATCACATTTGGAGTCAAGCTTTCCATTTCTATCTTCTTTCAAAATATAACATTGACTTCCAAAAATTCTGATGTAACTTACATTGGGCGTGTATCCATACCATATCTCATAGGGTGTCTTATTTGTGTCCTTCTTCAATTGTACTCTGTTCAATGTGTAGACAACAATACTGACGACTTCTCTCAAGAATGTTTGAGTGATGCCCTTCTCAATCATCAGTGTTATTGCACAATCAACAATTGATTTGTTTCTCCTCTCAGCAATCCCATTTTTCTATGGTGTTCTTGGTAGAAACCTATGTTTGAATTCCATGCTCATTACAAAAGTTAGTGATTTCTTCAGAAGTAAATTCCCCTCCTCTATCTGATCTTAGACATTTTAGATCCTTTCCACTTTGCTTCTCAACTATGGCTTTATACCATTTAAACATCTTGAATACTTCTAATTTTTCTTTTAAAAACATAACAATCATCATTCTAGAGTAATCATCAATAAATAGAATGAAATACCTGTCACCATAGTATCTCTACGTTCTCATTGGTCCACATAGGTCGGTATGGACTAATTCTAGAATAGCATCAGATGTGTGTGTTTTTATCTTGAAACTAGACCTTGTCATTTTACCTTTTTGACAATTCTTACACATGACATGGTCGGGTTTTGACATGCTCGGTAAGCCTCTTACTTTCCTTTTATTATTTATCCTAACCATGTTGTCAAAGTTCACATGACATAATCTTTTATGCCACAACTATATATCTTTGTTTCTAGCTAATAAACAAGTGGTGTTTATATCATCACGATAGAATAGGTTACCTTTTGTCTGCTCACCAGTACCGATAAGCCTTCCTGATTCATTAAAGATCTTGGCCTTTTTGTTCTCAAATGCAACTCGGTGACCTGTGTTATTTATATGTGAAACACTTAAAATATTATAGTTAAGCCCTTTCACCCCATATGCATTCTCACATCTGATCAAATTATTTAGCATTATGGTTCCTTTACCTTCAACTGGACAAGGTGAGTCATTACCCATTCTTACCAATCCACCATTGTAGTATTCAAAATTTTCAAACTTTTTCTTATCACCGGTCATGTGGTGAGTGAAGCCACTATCAATAATCCAGACACCATTCTTACTAACCTTAGATATGAGTGCAGTTTCTACATACCTTTCTTCTTCGTCTGAATCATCCTTCATAGCCACAAAGACTGTCTCAATATCTTCGTTAGACTCGGTGTCAGTGTTTTCATCTTTTTTCTTAGATAGGTAACAAGATTTCTTCCCTTTTTCCTTGTAGTCTCGGGTATCTCTTCTGTCAGATTATCGGTTACTTCGGTAATCTTTGTCATCACCTCTATTAAACTTCTTTTCAAAAGTTCTATCATTACTTCTGTCATCTTTTCTTTTGTTAGGACATCCAGTAGCAAAGTGTCCGATCTCTTTAAAGTTAAAACATACGAATGGTAATTTACCTTTGTATTTACCTTTGCCTCTTTGCAATCTTCTAGCCATTAATGCTTCAATCTCATCAAGTTCTTGATCATCACTATCACTTTCACTATCATTTCTCATAGTGTGTTTATGACTTGACTTACTTATTCTCAAAGAAGATTTGAATGCAGATTCAATATTTGGTAAGACACTATTATCATATTTATTCATCATAAATGAAATTAGTCTAGCAATCAGACTATCTAGAGTAACATTGTTGTTTTCTACTGCTCTCATTTCTTGTATAGCAGATACTCTAATAGCATAAACAAGAAATAAGGTTCTTAGGATTTTACTTACCACTGTCTTTTCTTCAAGTACACCTCGTACTCCTCGGATGATGTTTACAACCTTTTTGATTATGCCACTGTACAGAGTGATGTTTTCTCCTTCTTTCATTTTAAGGTCATCAAATTTTCCTCTTAGGCTTTTTGCCTTAGCCCTTAGCACATTGACATCACCTCCATGTACTAGCTTCAATTTGTCCCACATCTTCTTCGCAGTGCTGCAAGTCTTGACATCTTCGAATTCAACATCAGAGAGAGAGGAAGAAAGTTCTATCATCGTGACATTGTGTTCTTTCTTTTCTCTCAATTGATCAAGTGTATGAGGTCCAGTGGGCAACACATATTCAGTATCTAAGTATTGAGTAACATCATTCCCAATACCTGATAGGTGGAGTCTTATTCTACTTTGCCATGATGCAAAGTTATCTTTGTTCAACTTAGGCCCATCCCTCTTGCTCATCTTGTGATCTTTTGCTTAGGTTGTTAAACCTTCCTTTCAAGAATACAATCTCTGATACCAATTGTTAGAATAAGTGAGGGGGGAGGGGGTGAATCAGTGACCTCAAAAATTAATCCTATAAATCAACCCAAAACTTTATATCTGAAATATAAAACCTCTAGTTACCTTCTGTCCTACAAGATGAATGCCTTTAAAAAATTATATCAAATAACTACTGCTCGGAGTTCCTTGTTAATCCTTATCTTTAAGCTTTACCGAATAGCGGTGTTAGTATTCACCGAAATGCAATAAATAACTTAGTGTTTACCGATCAGTCCTGTTTTAGTAATGTGTAAAGAAAAACATCAAAGAAATGAACCATATACACATTTGACACATGGATTTTTAACGCGGAGACCTTGTTAGGGGAAAAACCACTTGGGACCAGTAACCCAAAATTTTCACTCTTCTGAAGTGAGCTCGTTGAAGAGCCAACCCTGTTAAAGGTTACAAACACACGGTTAAGTGCGACCTTGTTAGAGGATTTATCACTTGATCTCTCCGCATTCACTATGCTTATCAAGATGAAAAACCTTTTGATACTCCTTGGGATGTATCTCAATATGTAAAGGATGGTTTAGATCCTGCTCTCTTAAGAGACTTTATGTGCTCCAATGGTTAAAGTGAAATATTATTTTGACATGTTCATAAATACAACTTGAATTGCAGATTTTCAGATCTATTGTAAGCTCATTATACCTTTCTGATCAATGTTCCAATTCAATACCTTTTCTCCACTTCTTTCTACTCGGTGAATGGTGTTGCTTCTCTGTTGCTCGGTGTCTGTAGAAATCCTTATCTCTTTCCTTCAGCTTGATTGATCAGGACTGTAATGAAGACTTCTATCTTCACCAGTATTCTCTTTAGCATTCTTGTGTTGCATAATGAATAGCTTGTCTCTTTTATAGACATGATTTAACCATTTCTAGGTTCTTGAATTTCTTGTTCTTGACGTGATCCAGAAATCTCACCAATCTTGCTTTAAAGCATGCATTAGTTTTATCTCGCTGATCTGTCCTTGTTTTCAGGAATAAAACTAGCTTTAAAGTTCTAGCTTATCTGTAGCTTTTAACTTGTCGATACAAACAATGTGATCAACCAGTTAACTCCATATTTAACTCTTTCCAGCTAAGTCTTTTATCATTTCTGAACTTCAGTTCTGATCAGTGTCTAACTCCTTGTTTGCTCGGTCTTGACTGCAGTTGTCCTCGGTCATCTCTGTCTGTCCGTCTGTCAGGGTTGTCTGTCCATTGGGAAACATAGTGACTTTTAGTTCTACTCGATAATGCTGCTCGGGTTTCTTGCTTGGGTTACACTGTGACTTCTTCTCGAGGTTCTCTATCCGTCAGGGTGCACTGCCCGTCGGTGTTTACTGTAACTTGGTGTACAAACTGAACTTTTATGCATTACTGATAACATTACCTTTATTTCTTCAATTCTTTGAAGTCTTTGACAATATGAATATGACCAATCAGATTCTATCAAGTTGACATCAATAAAAATACAATACATTAACTAATTTAATGTCTTTCATTAACTTTCTATAGCTTGGTGATCATCAAATTAACATCTTCAAACATTCAATCAGTTATAGTTCATCACCATCACACATTTGATTTGACAAAGAAAAGTCAAACCACAACACACTTTCCAATGTTCCTGCACAACTTCAAGAAATTTGATCATAACGATCATAAGCATGCCAACTCATCAATCCTCTTTGATATGCAACATTACTATGATCCCTAGAACACATAACAAATTACCACGACACTATACATCATCATCAGTTAATAATCTAACTGATTGTTCTAAGAACTTCTTTTACTTTTTACTGAACGATCTTTTTTCCATTGAAAATCGGTCTTCCAGTCACCGAATCATGATGTGGTCACAACAACAACCCCATAACATAGTCAAGATAACATATCCTGAACTACAACACATGAATCCAAATCTATGCGACACAATCATCAAATTATTCCTCCTTGGCTACATTCTATTCTTCCTGTTGACCTGTCAACCTTCAATAGATCGTAAGTCACTCCATACATATGATAAACACGTGCGGTCATAGATACAAAATCTAGAGACATCACTTAATATTCCATTACGATCGCACACTCCAATTCTGATCACAGCTCTGGATCCAACCTCTTGAACATACATCAACATAACAAACAGACTATCAATCAACAAACACTAAGTTGACATTAATGACAACATTGTAACTGATCAATCTACATCAAACACATACCATAATATACTCAACTTATCTCTGCATCATTTATTCCAACACATTGCAAGGAAAGCAAGTCAAACAAAGGTAGTGGGACCCAATGGATAAAATGTTGACTCTTGGATAGTGTCGATGATGGATTGATATGGTTCTTGTGCTTCGTTAGGTAATGAGAGAAACAATTTAACTTTGATAGTGAATAGGTTGTGGATGAGTTTGGTCATGCACTAGATAAGAGACTTGATGTTTGTTTTGTGATATGGGTGCATTTCATTTAAGCTTGATGTGGCTTGATCAATTACCTCTTGGATGTAGTTCTTCAATTTCACATGTTGATATGTGGGATGTGTTGGAACCCTATTTTTTGTGTCCCATTTATATTTGTTTTACTCTTGTGTTTTGTATGTGACCCTATTTACCCAATATTGATAGTTTATTTGAGAAATCTTTTGGGTCCCCTCATGTTATATATTGCCTAACAAAACTTGATTACTATTTTAGGATTATGATGGAGATTATTCATTGTAGGTTGGATTGTGATATGATCATTTTTGCGTGCTTGGGACAATTTGTTTTGTGTGTTCCCTTTGTGCCCTCATAAGATGTTGGGCCCACTAGGACTCTTGACACATTTGGACTTGATGAAAATGTTTTGAGTTCCTTTGCTAGCCTAAACCCCACCTTCTCCTTGCTTTCATTTCCCCTTTATAGGTTGAGGTACCTTGCATGGACATGAGACTCAAGGACCAAGTTCTTTGATCTTTAGTCCTTAGTTTCTACATGGAATTTCCCCACGTGACCTTCCTTGTCCCTTGGTTTCGAAGTTCTATACTTTTTCAAAACCTTGAAACCCCTAACATCCCCTTTCTTTCTTTCTTTCTTTCATGGGTGTTAGTTATCACCCAATCCTTAAACATATGAACTTTAACATTGGGTCCTTGGTCCCTTCTTCTCAATGTGCTCCATTTCCTTCTCTCCCCATTTCTCCCCCTTTAAGACCTAGGGCTTCTAATGAAACCTTACACTCTCGTCCTAGTTCCCACATATGTAGTCCAACAAGACCCCTACTCCCTAGACATACCACTTCCTTGATCCTCATGGCCTAGTCTCCTTCAAATTTTGTCTTCTTTTCCAGTTCCCATTCCCAATTCCATTCTCACTTTCAAAGTATAGTGCCCATATCCCATCAAACCCTAAACTTCTAGAGTATCTTGAATTGTTATTTGAATTCCCAAGTTTTATTAGGCTCCCAGACCTTTTTTCTTTTTATTCTATATGTCCTTGTTGCCTGTATAGACCAATTTTCCAATCCTTTTCACGACTTAGCCTTTAGCTACATTTTCTACTCTTCAAACTCTCATAACTATTTTCCCTCCCTCCCTCTATACAAGTCTGTTGATCCCTATTTGGTCTAGATTTCTACCAAGCACATGAGCAACATGAAACCCTGACACTCTACTAAGTATTTCACCTAACCTCTCCATCACTAAGACATTATTTCTACCAAAAGTAATGAAACACATTTTTCCAATGTTTTAAAGTTTGTGGGTTCTTCACGATGTAGTGCACCAAACATGAAATCACCATTATCGCAACATGGCGAGTTACGAGTCATGGAAATGTTCTAGAACCATGCTTAAAATGGTACAAAGGAACAATTTGTAGGATCTTTAGCATAATTTTAATTGTGGTTCAAGGAGAATTGATCTGCAATAAGTATGGGATCCCCTTATTGTGTACTAGTAGAGATATTTTTTATTGGGTAATTTTTTCATGCCCCTCTTTTTATTATTAGGATCTTTTTCATGACAGTGATATTTGATGACAATGCCTTAAGGAATCCCCCTTGGTCAAGTAGAGTTAAAAATGAAGTTCTTACCAATCTCAACAATTGGTCCTCAAATTCCCAAAACCTAATAATATGTGTGGGGTCCTCTTTTCAAATATGACACCCCTATCCCTTTGTAATGGATTAAGCATTACGAATTTGGGATCTACTTTGATCACCAATTTCCCAATACCTAATCATAAGTGTGTGGTATTATTTTTGAATTCGACACCCCTAGCATTTAGGAAGGGATTCAACTTTAGGAATTTGGGATCTACTTTGATCACCAAAAAGACATTTTTGAATTTTATGAGGCTTATGGATCTTAGGTTTATGGGTAACATAGAAGGGTGGATGAAGTTTGCTTAGCATTTTGTGTGGGATGATTTGTGAGAACGACAATTTTAGGGGGATTTTAGATGGCTTCAACATGATTATGCTTTTGAGGGGTGTATCACAACCCTTTTCTTTTAATTTTTTGATATCTGATAGTAACCCTTAGACACCATTTTTCATAGGTAAGTTTTTTTTTCGTTGGATTAATTAGTTTGATAGGGTTGATTGCATTTATTATATTTTTTCTTTAAATCTTTGAAGGTTTAGGTGATGGATGATCTTATTAAAGTTTATTAAGATTTATGAAATACAAAACACATTAACAGGCAACTATTCCCCATATTCATTCTTATAACCTTTTTTTAAGGTGTAACTAGTACAATATGATCTATCCTTCACCATCTCATGCAACACCCCAAATATCAGTCTTTCTACCTTAATTAAATCCCTTGATATAAAATGATATGATACCTTCATGTATTGGTGATTATTAAATCCCCTTTATGTGATTGTACATAGAATTATACTCATTAGGTAGTGAATCCCCATGATTAACATACATGGAGTTATTGTTGCTAATGGGAGGAGCTTTTCTTGTGTTGTTGTTGTTGCTCTTCCTCCAAGGTGAAATCTCGACCTCTTGCCTATGCCAAGACTTCCCCTATGGTGGTATATGACTTAAATGTGGTGGATAATGTAGACTTCTATCAATGTTGTGGGATGGTTTGTAGATTTGTTGGTTTTTGGCCCTCTCTACTGGATCTTCATCATTGGGTGACTGATTCTCAGAGACCTTTAGTTCTTGGTAACATTGAACTTTTCCCTTGTGCTAAGGGGTTTTTTATTGCTACTTTTATTTCTTCTGAGGAACAATATCTGGTGATGAGCAAGTTGTGGGTTTGGTACAATCATTCTCTTTCGTCCAAAGATTAGATAACCTCCTTCAAGCCTCTTACTAAACCAATTGGTGTGTGTCCAGTGCGGGTTTGTTTCCCCAATCTTCCTTTGCATTTTTGGGAGAATTCTTGTTTCAAGGCCATCGAAAACTCTATTGGTTATTTCTTAAGGGTAGATGTTACCACGACCTCAATGGTTCTCTCTACCTTTGTCCAAATTTTGATTGACATTGACATCTCCAGAATTTTTCCTAGAGATGTGGTCCTCATGGCTAGGGATAGGCCATGGACTCAACAGTTGGATTATGAGGGTCGCCCCTTCCAATGCCGTTGGTACTTTTCTATTGGTCACCTGACAATTGGTTGTTGTCTCTCACACCGTAAAGGTGATCCCACTTGGTGGAAGAAACCTAACCATGATTATTTGACTGTCTTAGCTTCAGACTCTTCCTCTAATGCCTCTTTACATGTTGATGATGATTCCCCTTAGGATGGTGCTTCTGCTGCAGATTTGGCCTCCTCCTACCCTGTGAATCCTACCCCACCTCTTTTTATTGGTGTGGCCCCTCTATCCATGCAAACCCTTCTTTGTCTGTTGCTCCTATTCCATGCCAACCTTTGGTCAATGACATGCAACCTTGTTAGCAGTCTGCACATTGTGCTGATAGAGTTGTGGCCCACATTGTAAGTGATTTGTCTACCCACTCTTGATGTGGGTTACTAGCTATTTTGCTAGTGTTTTGTTAATGGTTTGTTATTGACCTTGTTGTATATGACCTTTTGGTTGGTCTTTGTAAGGGTCAACAAGCTTTTGTTGTTGTTGTTGTTTAATAGTGGTTTAATATAAAAAAATACCCATTTAATTACATCCAATTGTCATCATCAAGAACATAGAAAAAATAATCAATAAGTAGAAAGCTACAAGCCAATGCTTAAGACAGTTAATATAACCTGTAGAAACCCTAAATGTAAGGACAAATCTAGCAATGGGCAAAAATTCTTATTTCTACCATCAAAATTCAAGTATAAATATTTAGCAAGGTGACAATGCAACCAACCAAGTTCGTAACCATGCACAAGATATTTGTGTATTATACATTGCAAGATGAAGCTTTATAAAAAAATCTTAGCAATATAAATAATGTGTAAGAAAATCTCTAAGAGGAAAATATGATTGCTAACCTTTGGTTCATCTTCAAAACTACTTGATAAAACATCCACACAACTTTTTCACCTCCAAATACAAAAATCAATGTGTAAATTGAAACCCTTCACATTCCAACACTCTATTTGGCATATATAAAAACTATTAGTTTCACCATCTAAAATGAATGCATGTTCATTATGTTCTCAGCAAGTTCACCAAGGTAATTGAAGAGTTTGCCATGGTAATGTAGATTTTAGTATAACATAGAGGGACTCACCTTGATCTTTGATGTGTTCACTAATTATTGAAAATGTCAAATTTAAAGAAAAAGAAGAAGAAAGAAGAAAACTACTTTTAAAACCTTCGCATGTGTCATACTACTTTATTAGGATTCTCTAGTTCATAAATTAACAAAACATGCTACTTTTTATTAGAATTCTTAAAAAGTACTTTTGGACTAACAATGGATTCTTCTTCATAGGAGTACTCTTAAAACTACTTTAGCATTAATAATGGATGTAACATTGATACATATATAGGATTGATATTTTTGATAGAATGTAAATTAAGTAAAAATTTAGATATTTTGCTAGATTAGTGCCTTCCTAACGAGGCCACCTAACCAAATTTGAATGCATAATATACAAAGAGATGACGGTCTCTTTGTTTCTTGGATGGATGAATGTACGTGATGTATAATTACATGAGGTTTTTTTTTAGGGTTCTTATTAGTATATGTTTGGAATATAGAATGAAACATTTAATGTGAATGTAAAATGCTCTACACAGCACAAATATGTGTGCACAATGTTTTTTTTTTTTTTTTTTCATTCGAGACTATGTACATAAATTAGGAGAAATAATTTTACATAATTCCAGATCATGACCAAGAAATCACTTCGAAATATAACCACCCAACCAAAAATGGATTCGCTGTGAATATATTGATTTGGACTTTGCAATAAACTGTCCAAGAAATACATCTGTAAATATTACAGACAATTATCACCCATCAAAACTTAAGAACTTATATTAAAAATGGAGGCATTGGTTGTTGTTGCCATTCATGTTTA
The DNA here is from genome assembly GCA_018584345.1 of Thuja plicata. Classification (NCBI taxonomy): domain Eukaryota; kingdom Viridiplantae; phylum Streptophyta; class Pinopsida; order Cupressales; family Cupressaceae; genus Thuja; species Thuja plicata. The sequence continues at coordinate 597,603 of MU224507.1, forward strand.
CATTGTTGGTGGCACGGAAGGATTCGAAAACTTTTATAGGCGTTGCTCGTAAAACATATTGATGATATGCTGCTGCCAAGCTTGCTCCCAAGAAAGGGCCTAACCAAAAGATCCACTGTATCACAAAATTAAAGATAACAGTGAGTTTATCATAGAAATAAAATGAAGTTAGAGAATTAAATTTTGGATTTTTTTTTCTTAGATTAGGGGTTGGGTTTAAACAGAGCACCTTAAAGTTTTGGCAAGGTAATTCATTTGAATTTATAATAGTTTTTTTTAAAGAAGATCTAAAATGATTATCCCGATTTTCAACAAGACATAACATTAGGGCTTCTAATAAGATCCAACATTAGGGCTTCTAATAAGATCTAATTGTATATTACAGTTTCTAATAAAATTTAATTAGTTAGTGTGATTTAAAAAGAACCATTTCAACAAGTCAAAACAAATGAGTCTAAACTTAGAATGTGCCTATATGTGTTTCCAATAAGATCAAATTGTTAGTATAATTTGAAAACGAACTATCTAAACAAGTCAAAACAAATGAGTCCAAGCTTAGAATGTGCCTACATGTCTTTCGAATAAGACCCAATTACTAGTATAATTTGCATGTGTACACTAATATTTCTATAATTTGCATGTGTACACTAATATTTCTAATAAAATCCAGCTAAATCCAACTTAAGATGAGCCAATCTAACTGTTAGTATGATTTAAGATGAACCATTTAAACAACTCAAAGTTTAGAATGTGAATACTGTTTTTCTAATAAAACTTAAATGTTAGTGTGATATAAGATTGGCGAACCAGAGGAGTCTTTTGAGGATGAACTAGAGGATAGCAGCTCTCCAGCCTTGGGTGACAGTTCTAAATCTGGTTCTGGAGCAACCACTGAGAACGACACTTCTCCCTCTCTGTGACCTCACGAGCTAAGTCCATTTGGGGCTATATGAATTTTGCATTTTGAATTTTGCTTGGTTATTCAATCTTTGAATTTTGACCTACTGCAAAACTTTACTCAAGTGCTCTGTTTAATACAAATCTCGTCTTCGACTCCTTAATGATAAAAAAAAAAGATAAACCATCTAAATAAGTGGAAATTAAAAATATGTTGTTTAAACTTTAAACCATAGATTCTTACATGATCAGCCCAAATTTGATGGTGCCCATAAACGACAGCTGCTCCAAAACTCCTTGCAGGATTGATGCCAGTCCCTGTTATTGGTATTGTTGCCAAGTGCACCATAAATACAGCAAACCCAATTGGCAGTGGTGCCAATACCTGTTCACCCATTCATGATTTGCTTTAAAAAGTTAGGGACTTATATAATTTTGACCTAATTCTCATCTAAGAGTTAGAATGAAGAGAGTAAAAACTTGAAGAGGTGCACATACTGGAACATGAGAATCACGGGCATTTCGCTTAGGATCTGTTGCAGAAAAAACTGTGTAGACTAGCACGAATGTACCAATGGTTTCTGCAGCCAGCCCTACGCCTTTGGTGTACCCATGAGCTACAAAATTAGCCCCACCTCCATATTCATAATACAGAGACTTCTGGAAGGCCTTTACAAGCCCAGCTCCACATATGGCTCCTAGACACTGAGATATAATGTACAAAACAGCTCTTGGTAAGGACACCTTCCGACTCAAAAAGAGTCCAAATGTCACTGCTGGATTTATATGCCCACCTGTGATATACATACATAAATATTTTAGGATGCCGTTAAGTTTCTTATAAAATTTCAAAAATCAGAAAATCTAACAGATTTTGACGAAATTTTCAACATCTGTTTTTCATGATCTGCATATTTTGTGGTCCAAAACCACAAAAAATTTGCAAAAAAATCACTGTGTTTGTATTTTTATATTATATAATCTTAAGATTATAAGGCTTTTATATTCTTGAATATGCTTTCATACAGATGCAAGGCTGTTCATGTGGATGGAGGTTATATTAGATGTGAATTTAAAGAGCACATTCTAATTTTTGATTTGTTTAGGTGGTTTATCTGAAATCATACTAATAGATGGGTTCTCTTGGAAAATTTTTCTGTGATTTTAGATGAACCACCTACACAAATCCAAACATAGATGTGTTGTTTAAGTTATATTGATCCTACTTACAATTTCACTTCTTGAGTCCTATTAGATACGTCTTATTGCCAAAGTGATTGTGATTTTATATGAACCTCCTACATATTGAGTCCTACTAGATAAATTCTATTGGAAAAATGATTGTGCTTTCAGACAAACCACCTTCATATTGATGCTTGTTACAATTTCACTTTGTGGATCTTGTTAGATGGATCCTATTGAAAAATCGATCATGATTTCATATGAACCACCTCCATATTGATGTTTGTAACTTTCACTTTTGTGGGTCCTACCACATGGGTTGTGTGGGAAAAGCTATTGTGATTTCAAATGAACCACCTACATATTGATGCATGTTACAATTTCACTTTGTGGGTCCGACCACATGAATCTTATTGGCAAAACAATTGTGATTTCAGATGAACCAGACTACATGTAGATGCTTGTTACAATTCCACATTGCAGGTCCTATTGAAAAAACAATTGCAATTTTAGATGAACCACTTACATACAGCCTATCAAATGAGTACTAATAGAAAAGCAATTGTAATTTCAAATGAACCACTTACACAAATCTAAATTTAAAATATGATGTTCAAATTATATTAATAAATATTAAAAATTCACTTCATAAATCTTTGAATCTGCTTTATGAATCCTATCAAATATTGATCCCTCAATTAAAAACTTAAAAGTTGAGGGATGCATGCAAGATACCTGAGATACCAGCCGTGCAATAGACGAGAATAAAGATCATGCCTCCAAAGGACCATGCAACACCCAACACACCCACACCACCACATTTATCATCGTTCTTGGAATAACCTATAACTGTAGATAAAGTTATGTAGAGAAAGAGCAATGTGGCAACGAACTCTGCAATGGCTGCTCGGTAGAAAGACCAGAGCTTGAATTCTTTCCATTCCAAGAGAACTGCAGGCGGAGGATCAGTGTAATCCTTCAAACAGGGCTGCTCATCTACTTCCCTTCCCATATCTTAAAATCCAGAAGCCACAATATTCTTTTGTTGGGTGTGCTGGATTATTTATACAGGGGATTTATGATATAGTCAAACCTTTTTTTCCTGCTGGGCGGCCCCTTGAAATGTTCCAGAAGTTGGTATTAGCAAACACCCGGTCCTCCATTGTAGCCCAAATTTTCATTGTTATGGGAAAAAATGCCGCTTCTAATGGTTTCAATTACTTTGGTATAGACTTTTTAAGCTGCGGTGGATGATTACTGATTGCTCTTGATGTCCTCTGTTCTGAAATTTCAATACCCCTGCGTGTAGACAGGGATTTCCGATCTCTTTCATATCGTTTTTCCAAAATTTTAGAGGATTTTCCAGCGCCACATAACAAGTCAATTATATTTGTTTTCCTCAAACTAAATCTTCTTATATTTGTTTTCCTCAAACTAAATCTTCTTATATTACATCTTTTTAATATATAACTGTTCAAGTGAGAGAGATCAGCGTTTCATGTAGTACAATCTTAATCCAAGAATGAATCTGTTGGTCGTAAATATAACAATTGAATGCACATGGAGTACTTTTTTGGAGTTGCTTTCTTATTAGTTTTCATTATTAATCTTAGAAAGTTTTTTTTTTTTTTTTTGGGTAAAGATTAGAGTAATTTTTATATCAAATTTATATTCGTTTTGGCTATCTGATATAGGAGTACGAGTCATAGATTGAATCCTCTTAGTTTAGAGGTATCCATTCCACCAAAGTTATGTAGTGCACAATCCCACCTTCATCTCTTATGATGTTGAGACTTTGCACTTAGGAAAACTTGATCACCATTGTGTTCATTTAGAACCATTCAACTTTACCAGTAGATTAAGGGTTCTTTAATTGACAAGTGTATTATTTATAATTAGCATTAGTGTTATAATTTTCATATTTTTATTGTTCTATTATATTATTAGATGTGTCATGGGCTTTTAACCAAATAAGAAATATAAGCATAGAATACAAAATACATACATGATATTTTTCACTTCATTATTGTATTCGTTTTAATCTTCTAGAGAATTGGGTTTTGTTCTTACTATTCAGACAATCTATTGTTTACAATATTCTTTATGATATTTTGAGGCAAAACCTCTTCAATGAGAAGTGTATTGTAATAACTACCTCTTGTTGCTATTAGTTTTTTAAAATTAAATTAATTGCATCTAAAGTATCATCCATCTTAACTGACTAGTCAATTTTCTTTTAATTTAGAGTGATAGTTTCACAACCTTGCTAAACTATAGTAATGGAAGTAACTCTATGTCACAAACTAACATTCTTACACTAGAATGACAAACTCTCATATTATGAAAAATCCCTAAATCCAATCCTATTTCTCGAGGGTTCATTTGAAATAGCCTTACTTCCCTACCCCTTTATGAGAATCAAAGGCTCCATAATCCCCATGCCAAACATAGGACTTCCTTTACACATATTGGATGAGAGTTTTGACCTCAATTTAAAACACAACCATTAATTGGGCCTATGCTTCCAAATTCAATCCATATACAAGTATAATGTTAAATGTATCCTAGATAATTGTTAGTACAATGTCAACAATAAGTGGGAATATAAAACCACATTGTGTCCATTATATGAGTAAATCAAATATACACTAATGATCAAATCAACATTCATCACATTACACATATTCACTAGCCCACACATAAATCATATATATTCATTATGGTCAACTCATACAAAACTCACTCATGTGTACATTACCTATACAGAATGTAACTAGCTCATGCATGAATCATATAGATAATGCAAATAGTTGGAAAAAGGAATTAGATGCAACCTTATTGCATGCATCTTCCATTTTGCCTTATTTCCTATCACCTAATAACTTAACTACATCCCAACTAGAAAAATGAGTGTTCATGCATTAATGAACAATACACCATGAGTCCCATCCTTTCTTCGATTCATTGTCAATGATGATGATGATGATATAGACCTCTCATACCACTAGCTATCATTATTAACAATAGAATAAGAATAAAAAATATATAAAATGACGCTATTAAAAAGATATTCACAACTCATCAAACATTTTGAATTGGTGGATCTTGACATCTTACTCCCCTATGCTAATGGTGAAAGTTGGCTAAAATCTCATATTGTGGGTAGCTCTTGGTATCTTTCACCTATGCTACATACTAGTGAATTTGTTCCAATCCCTAAGATATGTTAGTTATTCCATGATATTCATTTCTTACACACTAGTAATGACTACTAGCTAAACAATATCAAAGTTAGTTCCCACATGTAGACTTATTGCACAAATATGTAAACTTATTAGGATATCTTAAGGATTCACAAAACCCAATTTAGTTGACCTAGTTATCTTATAACATACACTTTGACCATTTGACCTATTGAAGTTTTGGTGGTCAAATTACTAACACACACATGCAACACATTGACCTATAGGCATGGATTGAAACAACAAAAAAATTACTCATAATGTAAAAATTCTTAAGATAACCCACTCCATTCACTTGTTCAAAACTCCTTGAGGAAAGTAACTCAAGAATGGAAGGTGAACAAAAAAAACTTTAGTGGAAAATATTTACCAATTGGTGAATAGTTTGTATTGTCGATTTCAAAATTGACAAATAATTGGGACCAAACGGGGTGGCCGGATCACCCCGAATTTATACATTTTTGGTCAAATGGAATTCAATTTGCCATCATTTTTATTAATTGATTGCATCGATTTAAAGATTTCGGCAATGGAATCTATATGTTCCAAAGGGTCTATTTAATATTTTTGCTTGCAATTTCAGAAGCATGCCTTAATTGTTGACCATATTCGCCAATTAGCCATCAATAGTTCTATTTGCACGAGGACCCAATTTGCTTGGCATTTTTTGAAAGTGTCTTAATTTATCGCCATATTCGCCAAGACCATTAATCGTTCAATGTTTTAGGAGGATTGATTTCACCATTTTTATTATAAGTCCATCCCAATGGACAGCCCATAATCGCCTAGAAAGTTATAACGTATATGTTATATTTAAAATTCCCATTGAATTCATCAAATATAGATTGGCATAAATAAAATCAAAGATTATATTTATTTTTACACAATTTGGTTGGTTCTGAGCTCTCAATTAGGATCAATAGCCAAGTTTCAAACTAGGAACAACCATTGCTAGATTACCGACTGCTAGTGCTACTCACTAAGAATCTAAAAGTAAGTGATCATTTTTTTGAAGTGTTATAATATTATTCATCTCAATTTATTTGAAATTGTTAGTTCATTCTCATTGAGTGGGGAGACCTCAAACATCTAGATGGTAGGTCTTAGGGCCAATGAATCTTATAGTCTATTATTTTTTCTTAAACAAGTAGATAGTTTTTTGTAGCCTTTATTTCATTGGAGATGTCAAATAGGAAGAAGGGTAGGGATCTTAAATGTGGAAAAGGCTAAGAGAGGCTAGCAAAATGCAAAACCTTAACTTCATACTTTGGCAATGTTTGTGGTCAAAACGATGAAGGTACACCATCACAACTAAAAAAATTCACAACCTACACCAAAATTGAAGAAGGCGGTGAATGTGATATCTCAGAGGACAATGAAGAAGATGTTTTGGTAGATACCCAAGGTAGCGAGAATGAGATAATCGACTTGGGTGACAATCTCATAGATGGTGATGATGCACACAAGGGGAAATTGAAATACAAATAAAAAATGGTTTGAGAGTGGGATATGTCGAAGAATTTTCAAATTGATCGGGTGTCAAAGTATCCATTCATTGAACTAGTTGAGAATTCAAAGAAAGGAGAGGCTCTAATAGAATGTAGGTGTAAGATTTGTAGTTGGAAACATAAAAAGGATGAGAGATTGCAACTAAAACTTGACACCATAGAAAAGCATATCAATAAAGTGTACAAAAAAAATCATAGATCCAAAATTGAAAAAATAATGATAAGATGGAAAAAAAGAGCAATGTTAGCATGTTAAGAATGCATTAGAATATGATGCTCATTTGAAAATACAGACAAATCTTGTTGAATGTGGAGGTTCTATTAAAGCTATTTTTGGAAATGAAATGGTAGTAGAACAACTAGGAACAACCATTAAGTGTTGATTTTTATATTTAGACCAGAGGGCATCCTATGATAGATTACCCATAAATTAGTACTTTATTATACTTCTTGAAAGTTCCTAACTTTCCTAATAGTCATTGGTTGGTAAAGAGTGGATAGGAATGGGCAAGTTGTCTTGCTGTGGTTGAAAAATGAGATATATGGGAAAAAAATAAGGGAGTCAAACTTTATTGCATTGTCTTTAGACAAAGTTATGAAAATAGATAATATGTCTTGGTATGCATGCATGTTTATACTGTAAAAATTATGTCTTCCAACCTCATCTACTACGTGTTACTAAAATGAAAGAGAGTGCGACAACATAAACTCTATTTCAACTAGTTAAGAGTTCTTCAATTGAATATGGAGGTGTAAGATAAAATATATATGTGCATGGTTTTGTGTGGTTTGTTGTTGAGTGTTAAAATATAAAGAGATTGAATATTCTATCTTACGAAAATGTAAAGGGGGATGGAATTAGAGATGTGTTTATTATTCTTTGAGTTGCCTAGATTGTATTAACCTTAATTGAATTGATTGTGATTAAGGAGAAGAT